>JBBPUO010000088.1:20381-62894 GCA_038094755.1 Caloboletus firmus | reverse complement strand
AGACGGGTAAGAGGAGAATCACTCGCCGTGGCGCATGCACTGCAATAACACTACTCCCCAACCGCTTATGACACTGCGGGCATCTACAAAGTTCCAAGGTAAGCCATCCGAAGCACCGAGCATTAAGAACCCCCTAGCATACATTCGACTGTCCGACACCTTTACTCGCCTCGACTCAAGTTTCATCAACCGTCTGTCCACATCTTCCTTCCTCGCCAAGCTCACCTCTCGTACGATGCAATTGTCGAATACGGGCGCACGTAGCGATTGTACTAAAAACGGTCTTACGTCGTGAGCATTCACAAGTGGCGGAAGAAGCTGGAGAGTCTCGATAGGATCGAGGCGGGCGCTGTGTCGCGCGATGAGGGACAGAGCGGGGGAGAGCAAGTTGGGTGGATTGGGAATAATCGGTCGGAGGTACAGTTTCAAGAGGGCGAGGAAGAGTGGAGAAGGTGTCGGAGCAGGACTCGACATCCGCTTGCAATGTCTGCAAGTGATTTGAGGTGAGATAGCCGGGAGGCAGAACAAGTCCAGGGGAACTTACTCTTCAGCCTTCGCAAAGTCCCCTAGCTTGTAGACGTACAGCTCGAGCGCATGTTCGTGTCTACCCATGCGACCCAACAAAATTGCACGTGCTTCGTAGAGGTCTAGGGTGGAATGGTTAAGTTACACAAAGGCTCGCAGGGAACCGCGCCCACCTTCCGAGATTAGCCCATACAATCGATCAGGCCGGTAATGCTCCGTCGTGTCGATAAACTTCAGAAGCTTCGCATACACCTCCGCACGCTTGTCTATGTCGGTCAAGATATCCAGACAACCAAGCACACAGTATCGGTCCTCGAATTACAATACGCTCAAAAACATTCAGGAGAAATAACTCACCCTCTTCCTCCCGCCTCTTCGCAGTCATCGTAATCCCAAGATACAGCTCAGCTAATCGATCGTGGAAGCCAGAGCTTTTCTCCTCTTTCTCGTCGATGAGGTACTCAAGATATCGCGTTGCTACTTGAGGGTCAAACTTTTCGAGGTAATCCGTAACCGCTCCACGAGGAAGGTCAACGTCGTCCGAGGTAAAGATCTAACATAAGATATGTGCCATGAATTTACGATCACTGAGAAAGAGGGCAGTGTTATGACCAACCTCGAAGGCCATCTCCCGATCCTGTTCAAGCACCCAATGTGCAGACTCGAAGATCTGGTCCAGGTATTCCGGACCCAGCTTCTGCAGATACGAGATGGAAGGGCCGACTTTATCCCTCACGTCGTCTTCTTTCTCACTGAGCCTGTTTAGAACGTGAAAATATGTAGTTCTTCTGTAGATCGAAAAACTTGACTTGGGATACATACTGCTGGAGTAACTCGAGAGCCTTGGCATGCATCTTCCTCCCGTTATACAAGAATACAAGCTCCGCATGTTTCTGTGCACCAAAGAGTGTGTTAATGAGTTCTTTCTCTCCCGCGCACCACAATGCGAGAACGGCGCCCAACGCCATCCCCACTTTCACGGATGCAAAAAAAAAGGGGGGGAAAGACGAGTAATTGGACTTACGTCTCTCGCCCTCAGTTCCTCTTCCACCTCCTCCACCTCGCACCAATTTGGCAACCGACAAAGTGGGCCTAACATACTTGGTCTCCCAATTAGATAACTCTTGAACAACGCTGTGTCAACGATCTGAGCTCTCTTGACGAGCTCATCTTCAGTGAGGACTGTGAGTGCGACGCCAGACGGTAGAGCGTAGAGAGACGCAGGTGAGGTAGAAGACAGCGTCGGAAATAGGTGCGACTGCGAAGGTGTTATGTGATGGGAGGCGAGTGCGCCAGCAAGCTTTGGCCGAAGAGAAGTCAAGTAACGCCAGAGAGTCTCCAGGGAACGCGTCGCGTCGTCTGTACGGGGAGACGTCCGTACCAAAGAGCATGCGGAAGGCAATACAATCACTCGCTGTTACAAACCTACCACAGCAGAATAACACGTACCCACAACCTTTCCCTTCTTCTTTCCGCTCAGTGAAGCAGTATCGTCCTCCTTGGACGCGGCTGCCGCAGGCAACAAGGCACCGAAAGTCGTCTTCGCCCGTACCCTAACGGAGCCTGTTGGCGATGGCGACCTCGAAATCGCCACCGGAAGTTTTTCTTTACCCGCCACCGTACCATCCTTACTCCCCGCTTCGCTCGACTTGGTTGACACGGCGTCTTCCGCTCCACCGACGCCTCCACCGGATTGTTCCTTTGACTGTGCAACAGGACCCCCAAACAACGCTATCCAATCTTCCTGTTTCACCGCCAATCGTCCAGCCACCTTATAAGGATACAATGCGATAACCTTTGCGGGATTCACATCGAGATCTAAGAAGGTATTTATTGCATCGTCGTATTTGCCAGACCGGAACTGCGAAACGGCGTTGAGCGCGAGAATGAGAGTCCGTTTTGGGTTAGGAATTGAGCCGTGGACATGGTCTAGTAGGGCAAGCGCCTCGGTGTAGGACGCTTGTGATACCAACTCCTCGATTTGCGCATCCCAATCACGCATCACAAACTTCCAGATGCTACTACCCTCAGAGGTTGCGAGTGTTCGGTCGAGAGGAGTAGAGACAAGAAAGAGGTGAGAAGTGGTCTTCGAGGTTGTTGCGAGAGTTGTCCTGGAAGGAGTAGACGTGACATTGGTGGCGAGTAGTCGTAGGGATGAGTTCGCGACGCTCGCGACAGTTGTATTCGCGCTATTCGTAGAAGTGGATGTTTGAGGGAATGGAAATGCGATAATCTGCACCGGGAGCATGTTAATAGATGAGATGATTTGAACGACTGGAGCTTGTATAAAGGATGTTTGCGCTGGTGATTGCACCGTCGCTTGTGGCAGCGATGAAGAACTCGGGGGGAGTGAAGCGTTGCTCAAGCTATTAGAAAGTTCTGCGATAACGGGTACCGTACCAGCTGGAAGGATGGAAAATATATACGGGTTCACGAACGCTAGAGAAGTCCGATGGTAATGATAGAACGGTCAATAAGTATAGGCGGAGAATAACAAACTTACCAATCTCCTCGGGCTGAGTCGGCCAGTTAATGCTATTCTCTTTCGTCCTGGCATCAATATCGATGATAAACCCCTGGTCTAGAAACCCCATCAACCACGGACCTCAACGAAGAAAACGGTCTAACTTACTCTCTCTGACAACAACGACTTCCCTCTCACCAACCCTTGCTAGGCCGGGTTTTGCGTTCCTGCCTCCCAAACCGAGACTCATGTAACTTGACAAACCAGAGAACGTCCCCATTCCTAAACCCGATGAGGAAGGAGCGGTAGGCACGAGTGCAGGCATCGTAACATCGACAACCGTCGAATTCTCCAAAGAGAAGATCGCAGAATCAGTAGGAGAGTATACGAAACATACGTGCGAGGGGTCCAAGAATGCCACTGCACGAGGAGAATGAGGAAGCGGTGTTTCCTAATCATCATTGCGTTGCATGAACACCAATCAGAGTAGTGCGATGAGCAAACGAGTAGAAGTGCGTACAGACGTATCAACTCACCTTGACCTCTTGAGCCTCCCCATCCTTCCAGCTGTATACAACCACTTTCCGACGACAGCCTACCACAAGAGTTGTCACTACGGTTGGAATTGGTATCGGTCCTTTCTCTACTTCTCCAGAAAACCCTCCAGACGGGGGAGAACTGGACGGAGCGGGACTTTGAGCCCTAGGGACAGTGTGCACACTCGAGTGAACGGCAAACGACAAGGCACTCTTTGCCTGAGTAAGTTTTGTCGGTGGTGAAAAAGAAGGGAGTGGGTACAACGTTGGGAGACTTTCTGGGAAGAAACGGGCGTCGATGAATGGGCAAAACTAATTGACGGAAGAGACTCGAACCGGAGAGGACGACGAGCGAGTTAACATCTTTTATATACCCTAGCTGATCGATCGCCTTCCTGGATATCCCAGTCTTCGTCTCGACCCGCGCGGTTGTCGGGTTAACTCCTTCGGCTTATCGAACCGCACGACCGAACGTCAGTGAGGATGCATAGGTGAGAGTATGAACGCACCCGCGTCAACCCCATCATTTAAGTCGTAAATGTGTATGTTACCGGTCGCCGTGCCAATGTATATCCTGTTCCCTTGACAGCCCGTCAGTGTGGGGTTCCTGTGCACCACACTGGCAATAGCGGGAGTCACCTTGAACGAGTAACGACTCGGGCCGTTCTTTGAATCCGCTGAGCACGGTTGTTGGCATGTCGAACGGCGCCATGTTTCTTGCTCAATACCTACCGCCAGGTGAGGGCACAGCCCACTAACAAGCTGAGCAGGGTGCAAACCGGGTCTAACTTCCGAGGAACCTCTGCCAGTGTGCTGCTTCCAGAGGCACAGCCACTACTCGTAATCGTCGCGGGCGGCCAATAGCAACTCGAAGGCATTGGGGTAATACACAGGCACTTTCAGATGTTTGGTAGTATTGCACATACAATTCCGTCTCGCCCTGTTCACCATCCATGATCTACAAACTTGAAGCAAGCTGCAACAAAGTCCCATAAGTCACACGACCCCGATCTCCGACCAATCAAACAAAACCCACCAAGGTTGAAACCTCATCACAAACATTCCAAGTAGTTCACCTCCTGCTGTCCAGGTTACACATGATGCCCATCCACCCACCATACATCCTACACGCTACACGACAGTGCTAAGAAGGGGCTTGCGGTGCCGATTTTGGGACACGCACTGGGGCTTTGACGGAGCCGCAGACGTTGAATATCATACCGTGGAAATAATGGCCAAAGTATCCACGTCGGGTTGCAAACATTCGTCTCGATGACTGCGCACGTCGGGAGGATCGATTTGTCGAAGACGAAACCAAGCCGCTGCACCTATCCTCAGGTGCATCCACGCCAGCCAATTCGGTGATGCGAACTACTGGAAAGTATTTCACAGAATGTACATCGACTTTGGTGACCGAATGGTCGTACCGGTGATCGTGGTTACCCAAATAGCCCATCACGCAACTGGATGGGAGTCGGAGTGCAGGAAGCGACTTTGTCTATGGATACATGTAGGTCCTAATAACACTAATGTTCCCCTTACTGGGGCTCAGAAGGTACCAAAATGTATCGTCCCCCGAGTATAAGGAAGATTGTCAGGCTCTCAGGCATCTAATTACTCGGCTTGCACAGGGGAATAACTACGCCCTAAACTCGCGACTATTCTAGAACCGAGGTTAGCTCTGCCATGTCGCTACACTCTGAAACATAATACCATAATAACATCATATCAGCACAACTCCGAGCGTCCTCGCGCCCTCGAGAGGACCAGGAATCCACGTCATCCTTCTTGGCTACATGGTTGTTAGAAGAAGAAAACACGCTCGAAGGTCAACACGATCGAGACCAATCTTCAGGAAAACGGTTAGCCGACAGTCATAACCAGTCATAACCACTACCCAGTTCCCTGAAGATGATTCAAATGACTCGAGGCGCTGCCTGGCTCTCACATCGGTGCCTCAACGCCCGCGACTCAGAAATCGGCCGTTCATACTCACCGTGAACAATTTCACAGAATTCTTCTTCATCAAGCTTTGGCTTTATGATAGAGAAGCCATATTGGCGTGCGATGTCCCCCCTATTGGCGGTGAGGAGGTACGAAAAAAAAAAAAACACCTTCCCTGGATAACAAAGAAGAGGATTCTCGAGATCCATGGCTCCTTGCTTTGCTCGTACCCTGACAGTAAGTAGGCTGACACCATTATTTAATGTGCACAAGAAACACCGTATTCACAGCACATGACCATTCACTTGCCAGTTTGTACCGCGATCACGGCGAGGTTGTCGAAAATGAACTTGGTAATCGCAGCGCAAAACCACGCGCGCCTGAGAAATATGTCGGCGAAATATTCACTGTTCTAGGAAACCTAGTAGAACATACTTGAGCGAAAAATGCCTCCAAGTTCCAGCCTACAGCGCGATCTTCAAGACTCGACGGGGGGGTTCTTTTTGGGTCGCCAACGTTGGTCCAAGCTTGAAACCGATTCACTTGCGACGTCATCTCGAGCCGCCGCCACCCAGCTGCACCGTGCACCGTGACAGATTCCCATTCGTTCGTCCCAGATGGACCGCCCGATTGAGTCCAACACGCACTCAGGCTCTGTGCACCGACATATGTACATACGCGCGTTCACAGTGGACCGGCACCACGTGTCATTTCCCGTCGAACAGGTGGTGGCGTTCGGCGAGACAGTTAGGAATCAATCAAATCCAGTTGTCCTCCCGGGCTTCCGATAGATCTCTTTCCTTTCCTCTCATACTTACGCTCATTCCCTCTCGTTCACACAGAAGCCGGACTATGAGCATATGAGTAAATGATGTAACTATCGCTTATGTAATCAATAGTTACCATGATATGCATCCGACAGCTCCATGATCTATGATATTATCAAAGATCCGGCTGTCCTTGCCAGTGACCACCCAATGGGTTGATCATCACACGGTTGCTACGAAGCACACTTTTCTACCGCCGCAATCTGACGACGACCCTGACTTAGGACCCACATCTGCATCCACTGACGCTCTCCAACTTACTACTGCATGGAAGAATCTACTGACAGAGTCTGGTTCAGTGAGTTCACCGTGACACTTGATACGGCCTCAAGTCAAACTCGCCTTCAGTCACAGGCACTTCGTCTGGCTTCGGTCGCACCTTGACCGAGTACCTTTGAAACGAGGGGATAGAGTCGTCGCCACTCTCCGCAAGCCCGAGGTGCTATCTGATCTTGTTAATCAATACCCGTCCACCCGTCTCGTCGTTGTCAAATTAGATGTCACGAATCATGCTGAAATCTCCGCCGCATTTGCCAAAGCTCAGGAAGCATTCGGCCGTATAGACGTCGTCTTCAACAACGCAGGCAGGTTGATCAACGGAGAGGTGGAGTCGGTCGACGATCCGCATGCACGAGGAGTGTTTGAAGTCAACTTTTGGGGTGCTGCGCGGGTCACTCGGGAGGCGGTGCGATTCTTCAGAGATGTCAACCAGCCTCGAGGTGGCAGGCTCCTCCAAGCCTCATCTGTAGCGGGCATCAAGGGTTTCGTGTTGTACGGGTATTACTCTGCCACGTAAGCCGCTCCTACCGTCGGCCTACCTTCCAAACTAAAACCTCATTAGGAAATTCGCCCTCGAGGGATTGTCCGAAGCACTTGCAGATGAGTTGGACCCCGCCTGGAACATCAAGGTAAGACTGACCACCGTCGTGCCCATATCTCTCCATAGACTCGGACAAAAACTGATTGCAGACAGATTACTATCCTCGAACCCGGACCAGTCCGCACAAACATTGTTGCAAATAGATATTTAGCTCCTCAGCATCCTGCGTACGCAGATCCCGAACTGTCAGGATCTAAATGGCGCGCGTTCCTCGGATCAGGTCTTCTCGCTAGCGGCGATGCCCAGAAAGCCTGCATTGCGTTTGAGAAAGTGACTCGGTTGGAAGATCCCCCAGTCCGGCTTCCTCTCCACAAATGGACGCTTAACTTGGCGAATGAAAGGGGAAAGAGTTTGATAGAGGCTGCGGAGAAATACAAGGACTGGTCTGATGACTTATATATGTAATTTACAGTGTGAAAGTCTCAAGCAAGGCTCAGCATCTATGTAACAAGGATGTTTACAGCACTGGTGGGCGATGCGTTCGTTGCGTTAGTGGTACATCGATGGGATGGGGGTCTGACCCCTACCGATGTCACTGTGAACTTGGTGATTTCCATGTTCAAATCAGATGTATTCTTTTCGACCTCATGGAGTAGTGAAATTTAATTGTTCTTTATTTGGCTTATTTGGCTTATGTTATGTTCCGTGGGCCACAAGTGACCCGAAGTACGAACGGCGTGTGAAAGTGCACATCACAAATAGACGAGGAGGCAAGATGGCACCCGACACGATTCATGGCCGGGCACAATCCAACATTGTTGAAGGGTTGGTGGCTTAAAGTACTTACGGGAAGTGGCAAGTGGGGAGAAGGGTCTCTGGCTCCCTTCTCAGTAGCGCCGACTAGTGATGGCCAGGGTGGGCATGCTCCACTGGCACGGACCTTTTCAACTGGAGGTCGAGGCCTCGCCGAGCTGGAATGATGATAAAGTTGGTTGAATGCATCTGAAATGTGCAGGCTCCCAGTAAAAACTGATCTCTATAGACTGCCCAGCATATCAGTAGGGTAAGCCCTCCTCGCTGCTGGATCCCGAGTCCCGACTGAGAGCCTGGAGGAACAGCTGCCGGTGGTCCTGAACACTAGGTTTGGGGCGATGTTCGGTAAGATCTTACTTGACACAACCCTCTTTCCAGGGTACGCACAGTGATAAGGAAGTGGTAAGTGCCATCACAACTTCCGCGGTATCTGCCCCCGTGATCGCTACCGTGACCGCCCAGCGACCGCAAATCCTTATACCTGGAGGAGGTTCTTTTTCTCCCCCGATGGGTCGGCCCGTGCCTACCTGTGTTAGCTGACACCTCCGTGGATACCCGTACCCCACGACCCGACTGTCCTTGACCCCGCAGGTTGACCATCACACGTTAGTACGAGGCATACTGTTCCGACCCCGGGCCCCGCCATACTCTAACGACGACCCCATCTTAGGACCCACAGCCTGCACACACCGACACACTCGATCTTACTACACGGAAGAATCCAGAGTCTGGTTCAGTAAGTTCACCATGACACTTGATACGACCTCAAGTCAAACTCGCCTTCAGTCACAGGCGCTTCGTCTGGCTTCGGTCGCATCTTGACCGAATACCTCTTGAAACGAGGGGATAGAGTCGTCGCCACTCTCCGCAAGCCCGAGGTGCTATCTGATCTCGTCAACCAATACCCGTCCACCCCGTCTCGTCATCGTCAAATTGGACGTCACGAACCACGCCGAAATCTCCGCTGCATTTGCCAAAGCTCAGGAAGCGTTCGGCCGTATAAACATCATCTTCAAGCAATGCAGCCAGGATGATCAACGGAGACGTGGAGTCAATGAACGATGCGCGTGCCCGAGAAATGTTTGAAATCAACTTTTGGGGTGCTGCACAAGTCAGCCGGGAGGCGGTGCGATTCTTCAGAGATGTCAACCAGCCTCGAGGTGGAAGGCTCTTCCAAGTCTCATCTGGAGCGGGCATCAAGAGTTTCGGATTTCATGCGCGTTACTGTGCCACGTAGGCATCTTCCATCATCGGCCTACCCTCTAAACTGAAACTTGATCAGGAAATTCGCCCTCGAGGGATTGTCTGAAGCACTTGCAGATGAGCTGGACCCTGCCTGGAACATCAAGGTAAGATTGACTGCCCACATATTTATAGACAAAAAGCTGAATACAAATAGATTACCATCCTCGAACCCGGACCATTCCGCACAGAAATATTCACGACAAACAAAAACATACTTCCTCCCCATCCTGCGTACACAGATCCTGCACTGCCGGGATCTAGATGGCGCGCGATTCGCCAATCAAATGATTTCGTCGACGGGGATCCCCAGAAAGCCTGCATTGCGTTTGAGAAAGCGTCCCGATTGGACGATCCCCCAATCCGGCTTCCTCTCCACAGAGTGGTGCTTGACGTGGCGAACGAGAAGGGGAAGAGTTTGATAGAGATTGGGGGAGAAATACAAGGACTGGTCCGATGACCTATATCTGTAACTTATGGCGTGAATCTTGAGTTACGCTCGACACCGATGTAACAAAAGCGATTCACAGCGCCGATGGGCAACGCACTTTGTCGTGTCAATAGTATGTCAGTTTAGGACCTTAGATGCGAATGCTGCGCCGATATGGACCCGGAGAAGCTTCGCGCCGCTGGGTATTCATTCGGGATTTAGATCATTCAGACCGTTTTTTCCATCGTGATCGTTTTTTTTTTTCGCTAGGCCTGTATGAATCGCGCGAACGACGTACCGCCCGAAAGGGAAAATGTTGCATCTCCGGATAGACACTGTACCTTGCACAACTTTCTTTCCCGGGAGTGATAGTGATCTATTACACCTGCATGACCCGTGTCTGTGTAGTCTTCAAAAGAACTATTGGCGTCCGCAAGTGGCCCGATCAGGGAACTGGGTAGTGTTATGACTGGTTGTGATTAGTTGTGACCGTCGGCTAACACTAACCGTTTTCCTGATCGGTAGCCTGGCCAGTGAAGTGCGTTGTGCGTGGAGAAAACAAACCATCTATACACAAAAAACATGCCCATTGATGCAAACAAGCCATCAGTAGTACAACAAGCATTCATACAACAACTCTTCAGCATACGTACAAGTAACGAGTCATCTTCCCCCCCCCGAGTCTCCGCATAGAGCCCCCCTAGATCATCCTGCTTGGCCCCTTCCTCACGAGCCTCGTACCTCTTTGACGTCTTCGTTCTCGTGGTCACCTTTCTCTTTGCCTCCACCACCCGTTCCGTCGTCCTTCTGTCTTGTTGCGCCCCATTCATATCCATACCGTCGACCTCTTCTTCGAGCTTGCGAATTTCCATACCGAGCTCCTTGAGGTCGTTTAATCCACGACGACGCATACTCGGGGCGGGAATAACAGGGTAGTCTGTGTCGTCGGTGGGGCAAGAACTTCGGGAGACGCTCATTGGCAAGATCGGAGCGACGACTATTGAAAGGAGGGAAATCGTTGGCACCGCAGACACAGCAGCGCTATAGCCCAGATGCATAGGGAAAAACACCGTCAACGGGCGTCAGTCCACAATAGAACACAGCGAGGAGAACGTGGCACGAACGCGTCTGCAAAACTACGAATGTAGTGTCTGATTTGTGTGCCTTGTGCGGTAAGCATGGAGGGACCTCTCTGGTCCTCGATGGGGAAGGTGAGT
Organism: Caloboletus firmus; assembly: GCA_038094755.1. Classification (NCBI taxonomy): domain Eukaryota; kingdom Fungi; phylum Basidiomycota; class Agaricomycetes; order Boletales; family Boletaceae; genus Caloboletus; species Caloboletus firmus. Next base: position 52,076 of record JBBPUO010000088.1, on the reverse strand, counting down.
AATCCGGAAGCATTCTCAGCTTCTTCTTTGCAGAAAAAAGTAAGGAAGGTTGGCAATCAGTCGAACTAGGATGATGTTAAAGGGAGAAAGGGAAGTGAAAGTGAGAGGCATCACCAATCCAATGCACGCAAATCATGAGCTAATGTACTGTTCCCTGGATGAACTAATCCGACACCCCAATCGTGAAAATGCGGCAGCACGCATTCCCAACGCACCTCAGAAGTTGGAACAGCCGTTGCATCGTCCCGACAGCCAGAATCTTGTTCTCGATCTGCTGTTTCCTCGCCGCGATGTCTGCAGGCGGCAGCGCGAGATCGACAGCGTGGTCGTCCTCCTCTTCCAGGCCTTCAAGCTCTTCTGGACTGCATGGCGCGAGGATTGCCAGTAACGTCTCCGTGACTTAGTGGTATTCGCGCACAGACCAGACTGTGAGTCACATGTGGTGTGAAACGTCAAGAGTAAACATTGACGTACTCCTCACGCCGACAAATGGCAAACGTCGGCATTCATGGTTGCCACGAAGAAGGGTAATATCTTTCGGGCGCTGGATCTTGAGCGCGTACAGGTACAAGAGACGCTGAAGGTATGACGAGTGGTATTTTGTTGAGCTGGCAAAGATAGGTCGAAAAGATACGCACCTTGATCCCAAAGTTTCCACGATCGACGTAATCACCAAGGAACAAATGTGAGCTTTCTAAAAAGTTCCCTCCGATCTCGAACAGTTTCATGAGGTCATACTACATCGGGCCGAGGTAGGACACGGATCAGTCCATCTATGTGGTACTTGAGCGGAGATGAGGGAGGAGGTCAACTTACGTATTGGCCCATGGACATCCCCGCATACTACGATCACTCTCGACAATGGCACGCGACCGGTCACTCGCGCTGACGATGACCAAGAAGTATGCAAACTTACTCGTGACAGGACTCCCTATGTTGGTAGGTTTGGTCCACGAGATAGGATCGCTGTCACTCTGCAGAGGATATACAACGCCTACTTCTGTCAACCTCCCCTCCTTGAAGAAATGTTGCTTCATGAACTCGACATTGGGCACCATATGATGATCGCCTGATGGGCCGTACTCCCTGATGAAAAGCAGGTCATCGGTTGGTCTCCAAGCCACAGGTTGTGTAACTTGTATATACAAGAATGCAACAGAAAAAGGTGGTCAATCATACTGCGATCGCCCTGTAGTGTTGATTGTGTTTGGGAGCAAGAGAGTCATGAGACTAACATTGGGCATTGCTCGCTCACTCCGGGTTGGTTCCACTGGACCGCAGGACCAGGAAGAACGGGGTCGCGGTCTTGGTCGGGGGTAGCGCTGTAGGAGTCACCGGCGGGTTCGGGTAGCCGTGTGGCTCAGCATGGTAGGGATCGGTCTTGCAATGTTTAAGGTGGAGGAGTAGACGCGTCGTGCAATACGCGAGGTGGGGGGAACGAGGACACGCATCCTGCAACACGTGAGGTGGGGGAGCGGGAACACGGGACATGTTGCTATACGCGTAATACTTATTTGAGGTATGGACGGTCGTGCAATACATGAAGTGCAGGCGCATGTTGCACACGTCTTGCAATATGTGAGGTGGGGGGAGGCACACAGGAAGTGTTGCAAGAAAGACGTGAGGGGAACAGAGGGGAGTTGCAAGACGTGTGGACGCGTCTTGCGAAATGTGAGGCGGGGGAGGACGTCTTGCAATATGGAGGGAGTACAGGCACTGGAACACAAACGTTGCAACTTGGACGACGTGTCTTGCAAGTCCTTGTGTCGTGAGTGCTTGGGTAGCCAGTATCGTATTTCGTGCCACTAGACGACGTAACGATAGTTACCGGATGATGGGCCAGCCAGGATGTGCCAGTGAATGATCTGAGCCTAGATCAAAGACTTTCACACCGTAAATTACAGATACAAGTCATTAGACCAGTCCTTGTATTTCTCCACAGTCTCTATCCAACTCTTCCCCTTCTCTTTCGCCAAGTCGAGCACCAATCTGTGGAGAGGAAGCCGGATTGGGGGATCGTCCAATCGAGACGCTTTCTCAAACGCAATGCAGGCTCTCTGGGTATCACCGTAGACAACAACACCTGATTCGTGCATCGCACGCCATTTAGATACCAACAGTTCGGGATCTGTGTACGCAGGATGGTGGGCAGCTAAATATCTGTTTGTGCCAATTTCTGTGCGGAATGGTCCGGGTTGGAGGATGGTAATCTGTTTGTATTCGTATTCAGCTTTAGTCTATGGGCACGAAGAAAATCAGTCTTGCCTTTATGTTCCAGGTAGGGTCCAACTCAGCTGCAAGTGCTTCGGTCAATCCCTCGAGGGCAAATTTCCTGCTCAAGTTTCAATTTGGAAGGTAGGCCAACGGTTAGTAGAAGAGGCTTACGGGGCACAGTAATACCCGCAAAATCCCAAACCCTTGATGCCCCCTGCGGATGAGACTTGAAGGAGCCTGCCACCTCGAGGCTGGTTGACATCTCTGAAAAATCGCACCGCCTCCCGGCTGACTTGTGCAGCACCCCAAAAATTGATTTCAAACACTTCTCGTGCATGCGCCTCGTCGACGGACTCCACCACCCCGTTGATCAACTTGCCTGCATTGTTGAAGACGACGTCTATACGGCCGAATGCTTCCTCCGCTATGGAAAATGCGGCGGAGATTTCAGCATGATTCGTGACATCTAATTTGACGATGACGAGACGGGTCGACGGGTATTGGTTGACGAGATCAGATAGCACCTCGGGCTTGCGGAGAGTGGCGACGACTCTATCCCCTCGTTTCAAGAGGTATTCGGTCAAGATGCGACCGAAGCCAGACGAAGCGCCTGTGACTGAAGGCGAGTTCACCTTCAGGTCGCATGAAGTGTAAAGGTGAACTTACTGAACCAGATTCTGGATTCTTCCATGCAGTAAGATTGAGACTGTCAGTGGTGCAGAGTGTAGGTCCTAAGTTAGGGTCGTCGTCAGAGTGCTGCAGAATAGTGTGCCTGGTAAACGTATGATGCCTGCGGCGGGGTCCAGGGCCGTTGGATCTTGATGGTACGGACTTTCAACACAGGTGGGGTAACCCATATGGGGAGGGGGGAAAGAACTTCTAGGTCGGGTATACTTGCGGTCACTGAGCGGTCGCCGGTCATAGCAGGGAGCAAAGTCATCGCGGAATTTTGATGACCTTGCTTATCACCGTCTGTACTCCCAATGGATTTACGTCACACAATATTGTACCTACTTGCTAAATATATACATATTTCCCCTAACACCCCAACTGTAAACTTGATGTTCAATGGCGGCCATGCTCTGAACTTCAGAAGAAAACATTCAGGAGAAATAACTCACCCTCTTCCTCCCGCCTCTTCGCAGTCATCGTAATCCCAAGATACAGCTCAGCTAATCGATCGTGGAAGCCAGAGCTTTTCTCCTCTTTCTCGTCGACGAGGTTACTCAAGATATCGCGTTGCTACTCGAGGGTCAAACTTTTCGAGGTAATCCGTACTAAACCGCTCCACGAGGAAGGTCAACGTTGTCCGAGGTAAAGATCTAACATAAGATATGGATATGTGCCATAAATTTACGATCACTGAGAAAGTATAAGGAAGATTGTCAGGCTCTCAGGCATCTAATTGCTCGGCTTGCACAGGGGAATGACTACGCCCTAAACTCGCGACTATTCTGGAACCAAGGTCAGCTCTGCCATGTCGCTACACTCTGAAACATAATAACATCATATCAGCACAACTCCGAGTGTCCTCGCGCCCTCGAAAGGACCAGGAATCCACGTCATCCCCGTTGGCCACACGGCTGTTAGAAAAAAAAAACACGCTCGAAGGTCAATACGATCGAGACCAATGATTCAAGTAACTTGAGGCGCTGCCTAGCTCCCACATCGGTGCCTCAACGCCCGCGACTCGGCAATCGGCTGTTCATACTCACCGTGAACAATTCCACAGAATTCTTTTTCGTCAAGCTGTAGCTTTGTGACAGAGAAGCCATATTGGCGTGCGATGTCCCCCCTATTGGCGGTGAGGAGGTACGAAAAAAAAAAAAACACCTTCCCTGGATAACAAAGAAGAGGATTCTCGAGATCCATGGCTCCTTGCTTTGCTCGTACCCTGACAGTAAGTAGGCTGACACCATTATTTAATGTACACAAGAAACACCGTATCCACAGTACGTGACCATTCACTTGCCAGTTTGTACCGCGATCACGGCGAGGTTGTCGAAAATGAACTTGATAGTAAATCGCAGCGCAAAAACCACGCGCGCCCGAGAAATATGTCGGCGAAATACTCACTGTTCTAGGACACCTAGTAGAACACACTCGAGCAAAAAAATGCCTCCAAGTTCCACCCTACAGCGCGATCTTCAAGACTCGACGGGGGGTTTCTTTTTGGGTCGCCAACGTTGGTCCAAGCTTGAAACCGATTCACTTGCGACGTCATCTCGAGCCGCCGCCACCCAGCTGCACCGTGCACCGTGACAGATTCTCATTCGTTCGTCCCAGATGCGACCACCCGATTGAGTCCAACACGCACTCAGACTCTGCGCACCGACATATGTACATACGCGCGTTCACAGTGACCGGCACCACGTGTCATTTCCCGTCGGACATGTGGTGGCGCTCAGCGAGACAGTTTCGACTCTTAAAGTTAAACTTCTGGATCCGTCCAACGGCACGCCGTCCAGGACCCTAATAGAATCACTTTCTCCCATGTTTCGTGTACAGATTCTGGGGCCAGCCGCATCCCCGTCCCCGGGGTGCCGGTGAGCGCGCAATGAAGCACGGCAACCGTGACGCCACAACGTCAACCCTGACATTTACCCCAACTCAAAAAATGTTCAAACGTATCCACCAAAAATCGGGATACAGTCACGTACATACATAACATACATACTTACTTACAACACAACACCAGTAGCATTTTGCCGACCCGGTGCGCAGTACGCACAGGGCTGCATGCGGATACTAACGGTCGGCATGACATTGGGTCGTGCTTCTTTCAAAAACGTTACTTGTAGTGTTTTCGAAACTTTGCTAGCGGCTAGGTGTGGCGTTTTTAGGCAAATGGCAAATGGCAAATGCCGGGGAGCCTAACCCTGCCGCTGCTAGCGGGCAACGTGCAACGTGCAACGGCAAGGAAGGGTCACCGACTCACGATCGGAGAGTGCCAGCAATCAGTGTTAGAGACCCAGAAGGGCCAACGTTGAGCGAAATGCCATCGGGTACACTGGCTGGTAGTGTAAGGCGCCTTTTCGATCGGGGTGAAACGGTCAGCCTCCGAGGGGAAACCAAACTACCCCCGAGGACACTCTAAGCTGGCCCTCGGGTATAGGCCCGGATCTGCACTGTACAAGTTGACGCTGAGCGTCACAGCCTCAGTGAGCGGTATCGAATACGAATGAAAAATATGGTTCATGAATGCTACTGTAAGTAACGTGATATACCAGTGCCGAGACTCTCATTTCTACAACACTGCTAGCCATTATGGTCCACCTCCCATGGCAACCGGCTCGGGTCGTTGAATCTTTCCCACTCCCAGGATCCTGAGTGCCCTCAGTACCCACCGGTAGAGTTCAAGATCCCGTTGTACGTACCCTTAAACGGCATCATAACGAACCAGACGTTCAATGTGTGAATGTATTCAAGTGGAGTATCTACTCGTAGGACATAACTATGTTGATATGATTGGAGTCATGTACGGATGCAGGGTCTATATACAGATGCTCAAGGTGCCGATGCGAACACAGGAGAAATAGGTCTTCAGTAAGAGGGGAGTTTTTCAAAAAAGATGGCTGAATGACGAAATTCGACATCAACGATGCTCTATGTATCGTCCGAAATCTTTAGAAAAAAGGATATATGGAACGAAATAACAAAAATAGAACAGAAAAAAAAGGAAATAATATACATACAGAATAACATACACCTTCATCTTCTATCATTTGTCTCTCTTTTTATCGCTGCTTGCGGTTCGTTCGGTTCATGACACTACCGTTGAGGAAGACGACACCCTCGTCGAGAGGTCCCGAAGAACAGTTTTGACAACGCACAACCACGTGCTCGCTCTCTCCACCTCGTCAAACGCTCCATCGACATGCGCACTGATTTTTCGCAGAATCAACCGGCGCAGCGCTCTTGTATCTTCATCTTCACCCTCTCCCAACGTCATGGCCAATGAGACGACAGAAGACTGGGCAGAGGAGGAACGCGAAGAACTCGCACTGCTGGTATTGCTAGCCGGAGGCGAAATATAAAACAAACTGGATGACGAGAACCTGACGGTGTCCGCATGAGCATGTGGGCCCGTCGCCTTGGTCCTATCGGGCCAACATGCAAATGGATCGTTGACAGGCAGATAACGAGGGCGGAGATTCTCCACCATGGCCCCCCGAACCTGGATGGGAATTAGTTAGGTTTGCTGCGGATGACCTGAGTGACGTTGCCAGCTCAACTCACCTTGACCGTCCGCTTGATAATTCGTTCGGCCCGAGAGATGCAGTGGTTCGCGGTGGAGATCAAGTGATCAATCTTAATAGAGAAGTGCGAATGAGTGCCCGAATAGGTAACCACAAAGGAAAAATGGATTACCCCATGCAAGCATTCATCGATGGCGGATAAGTCACGGCTCGCGGCAGATAAGATCACCTGAACAGAATGGGTGCCATTTCCAGAGAGAAGATCGGAAGTAGAGGCGGTGGACGAGGGTCGCGAACGACGTGTGATACCTTCCGCGTCCGTAACAGTGATGGCCGGCTGCTCAATGTCTTGCTTCACCTGCCTCCCAACTGCGCAGCGAGGATCATCGAGCTCGTAGCAAAGCTGAAGTCGAAGCGGTTTGCCCGCTACGATCTTCTTCTTCAACCACGCTTTGAGTTTTGAGGCACGGTTTTTCTCAATTTTGGAATGGAACTTGTAACCCTTTAGGAGAGCCTTGAGCTTACGATCCTTGAAAGACGTTTTTTCCTCGATCGAGCTCGCATACTCCCGCGAGAAGAGCTCCCGCTCTATCTCAATGAGATTCGCGAGATGGGCCTTGTACGTCGACGAATCCGCGCTGAGAATGAAGCTGTCCAGCCATTCAGGCCATGGAACTGTTCGAACGCCAGAAGGAGATGTGGTTTCAAGAGTTCGAGAAACGGCTTCCGTGATAACAGCAGCGTCAACATATGTCTTCACCTTTTCATATTTTGGTAGGGACGCGTCCGACTCTACGGCCGTCAACTGTGAATCTTCAGAACCTCGCGGGAAATGGTCGTACGTCAGTCGAGCAAATCGACTATGAGCGGGATCTTGTGCGGACAATTGCTCCTCGGCCTCTTGTGAAACATGATTCCACTGTCGATCAACGGAGTTGAGGATCTCGCGGGTGCTGCGCAATTCCCTGGCAGCATCGTCAATTTGGCCACGGAAATACGCCAAGACGTCGTCACCCATTTGGGAGGTCTCTTCAACAACGGATGCGAATTTATTGAACCCGGCGCGGTCGCGGACAAATTGACCCTCGACGGAAAGATGTTGGAAATTGTCCAGAAGTTGTTCAGAGGTCGTAGTGATGTCAAAGTCGGGCGGGAGGTGGCTCGCAGGTCCTCTGGAATCGTAAAGTGAGGGAGGATTGATAGAAGAAACCCAATTCGTGAATGACGTGATAGAAGAGAGGGACATGGAGGTGCTCGGGCGAATCGTACGATCGGACAGGGACGACTGAGGTCGGTTGGACTGTCCTTCAGTCATAAAAGCCACTCGGAAGTGCGGCTTCGCCACCTCCAATGCAGTAAGTCTACCCAGGCCAACCACCGATCATCAGATACGTCAACAGAAGCAGAGACAACAACGATAAGACGTACCCTCGCGAATTGCGTAAGTTCCGGTAAAGCCCCGTTGGGTCACAATCAAGAAAAGCATACAACACGTCAATACATTCGCCGTGTTCGGCGGCTAGATGAATACAAGTCTCTTCGTTCCTGTCTCGGGCAGACAAGGGTGCATGCAGATCACGGACGAGATGTACAGCGAATCGATATAGAAGTTGTGCCGAGTTTGACGCGTCAGTGACGCGTCCAAGCCGACCGAAGCAATGAAGTGGTGTGTAGTGCTCCCAGGTAGTAAACAGGCTGATGTCGGCGCCAGCGCGGTAGAGTGCGTCGAGGATCTCGATGGACGGATTTGGTACAGAGACACAGTAATGGATAGCGCTCCATCCTTCAGGATCGGGTACATTTACAAGAACGGGGCCATTCTCTAGAGGGGATGGTTCGAAAGACTGTGGTGAAAACAACAAAGCGTAGATCGACGAGAGATCGGCAGTGAGTACAGCATTTACAACCAAGTCGGTAATGCGGGAAAGAGATTCTGGGACAAAGGCCATGGGAGGGGGCGAGAAGGGCGGAGGCGGAGCGGAGGTACACGGAGATAGCTGGGCGACATCGAAGCAGGAAGGCTCGCATAGCGCTTCCTTGTTTCCGTTCTAACGCAGACCAAAGTCAGACCAGCCCGTACATGAGAAATCGTTCTCCAAAAGTACCTTGTATTCGCGCCAGCGATGGCAGCGTAACGCATATTCACACGCCCAGAGGACACTTGGATGAGGCAGTGCGAATTGGATGGAAGAGCGGTGATTTCGATCCCTCAGGTCGGGGCGAGAACCGTGTGAGAGCTACAATTAAGGAGAGTAATCAGAACAAGCGCGCATAACACAATGTTCCACTCACCAATTGTTGCACAACTTGTATTCTACAATCACGCGCGGCATCTAAGGTAACGTTAAGTATGTATTGAAGCATGGCGCGAGCTGTAAGCAGACCCACACATCAAGGGGGTTGCACCGTCGGTATCCATGCCGTCGACAGAGACAGCGCCGGAGCCGCACTCGAGCAAGAGCTGAACGACCTGAGGCATGTCGAGCCAAGCAGCCATACCAAGGGGAGTCACGTCGTTGATAGAATCCTGGGGGGCGTTGAGGGTGAAAAGGGAAATATCAGGGTGAGAGACAGCGATGCGGATGACATTGAGGCGATCCTGGGACATGAACGACGCGTCGGACGCGTCGACGGTCTCCCATCTGCAGAGAGCGACGGGAGCGGTGAGGGGGAAGGCCGGTGGCGGCGGAAAAGATAGGGACGTACCTGTCCGCGGTGAGAGCACATGTGAGGACAGTGCGGCCGGAGGTGTCGGAGGCATTGATGTCGGCGCCAGCTTCGAGGGCGTCTTGGATTGCGGAAGCGCTGCCTTCTGAGGCAGCCTGGAGGAGGGCGAAGTTTTCAAAAGAGCGGTGTGGGCGACTCATTGCAGGTCGTCGGTGAGTTCGTGAGGGGACGGGGAAGGCGGGATGAGGGGGAGGAATGTAAAGCGGGTAGATATAGCAAATCTAAGTCGGACAGGGTGGCGGGTGGGTGTGTCGTGACGGAGGTACTTAAAAGGAAGAGTGCTGCGAATTCTGTCGAGATTTTCCATCGAGGCTGGACTTGGATAATGCGGAGAATTGTGGGAAACCAGTCCGCGCTTGCTAATTCGCCTCGAGGCCGCCCATAACATAAACAAAAGAAAAAAAAAAAAATCAAGACAAACGATATACACTCCTGCAGGCTCAGGTTCAGGACAATGGGCACCGTTTGGCGGTTATGCTCTGAGGAATAGCGCTCTAAGAGTCCGTTCCACCACTGATTCCCTTGCACCCTCTGCACCATTCTATTCAACTGCTCCTTCCTCTTCTGTCCTAGCACAACGCCACCCCTCTGGGAATCCTCCAGCATAAGGTTAATACCCAGGCGCAATGTCACACTCGTTCAGGACGCTTATGTCTTGATGCCATTCCAATATAAGGGATACGTATCCGATATCGATACCAATATCGCAGCTTGAAACGGTGCGGGAAACGAAATGAGACGTACGAAATGATCGCGAGATAATATGATATACGTGGAATACATTAACATGCCACCAATGCCTATGAAAATTTACTCGTCACTGTTCTGCCAAATGTATACGAGGTGGGGCAATCGAGCCCTCATCTGTCCGCGCCGGAACACTCAACACGTCGTGATCCAGGTGCTTCTAAATATAACGTGTGGCCAAATCCCAACACCCTTACAGAAATGCGTCTCGTGACAGCACGCCCTGTGATAGAACGCCGAGATACGATACGTAAGTACGACGTCGCCAGCTGGCACCGCAAGGACCCACTAACCTTCACTTGTTCAAAGTTGGCAATAGCCCTATCCAAGTCCCACGCATTATTCTGCAGGCAATCCACAGCAAACTGGACATTCAATCCCGTTCGTTGGCAAATCTGCATAATGAGTCTGCGCTGAGGGTCTGCCTGCACACCGAGAGACAGCCACGAAGAAGAGAAGTATAGCATAAGTCAAGCACCGTCGGAATGGGTCGAGGGACTAGACCACATACAAATGTGGACAAAGCATCTTGAACCGCTTGACGTGCCGGCGGCGGGGCAGATGTCTGTTGCTGTGTCCCTTGCTCAGATGGTAATGGCCCTCCCGCTTGCACTTTCATGGGTCCCGGCCGCCAGGCCTCGTGACTAGAGTATGCTCGGATGCACCATTGGTCAGATAATACCGTCACGTCCCAGCCATTCAACTTCGCCCTGCGAAACGCAGAATGAAAGACAACAGTTAATTTATTATCTCAAAAATCAAGAAAAGCCCAAACGAACCGAGAACCAGGCGGAGCGGGTGCAAGTATAAACGCTCTGTCGAACGATCGAATGCCCTGAGAAGGCTCTACGGGCACAAGACGGTCAGATACACATGATATTACAATACCGCGATACTCGGCGCCGCGGGTCAACTCGGATATATCCGGATGACATCCCACCAGGCAAACAATCGCGGCTCATGGGTGAAGTAACATACCTTCAATGAATTGCCCATGCAGCGAAATGAATAACTTTAGGTCTTCGCCTTGCCCAACTGGCCAAGCATCAATGCAGAACTTCTCTGGCGAACCCGAGATCCCGTGTTTGGTTTTCGGAAGGGCGGACATGGCACGAATGGCAGCCTCGCTTCCAAGATGCAGACTGTGGAATGCCTTGTCAGAGCCACCACCGCCTCCTAGCCGATTCAGGTTCCTTGAACCACCGTCCAGCCAGACTGACCAGTCCAGCTTCCGTTGATTCGGTAGCTGGGAGTGCAACCCTTGTATCCGGGCTCGAGCAGGAATAGTAGTATTGACAGAAAATGAAAACGTCGCCGATGGATGGTAGGCATCAAGAAGCGCAGCCCGTTGGTCATCGAATAATGGGAAAAACCTGTGGTAAACATGCCCAAAATCAGAACCAATTCGAGCAAAATAGAACCGGGGTTACTCACCGTACAAGGAAATTGCTGATGATACTGTCTTCAACCCCGGTAATAAATGAGGGTTTCATTTCATAGGGAAACGAAGTAGCAGTCGGGCGTTTTTCGGTCACCGGAGTCAATGAAGGTCCAGGTGCATCGAATCCAATTGTTGCAATTGCTTCCTGATCCAACATGACCAGAGAGGGAAACCGACGAGCCATGTCGCTGATAATGCGCTAAGGAAAGGTCCATTCATTTTCTGTGACGTCGTCGCAGCTTACCTCTTATACTTGTCTCCTCTTCCGTGTTTGAGTTCAAGCTCCCTCAGTGGGTTGCCAATCATGATCAACTCCCGAAGGTGTTCCAGTTTGCCCTTTCTGCCAGAAAGGTAGTCAACATCTCGCCAAACTTTGAGATCATTGTTTTGCAGTGAAAGATTAGCGAGCTTTGGCAGGTAGTGCGCAAGAGTTGAAAATGTTTGACCAGAAGCTATCTTGTTATTGGCCAAGGAGATCGTTTGAACCTGACAATGATCGGTCAACACGCTAAGCAAAATGAAAGGGTGAAACGCACAGGTGGCTTGAGATTTGAAGCCAGCTTAAAAATGACCGAAGCTTCCCTCGCCGTTGACCCAGGTGCACCGGGCGGCAAAAGCCCGTGCTTCGCAAGTTCCGGATCGTCCAACATGGACTGCCAATCAATGAAATACCATCTTCAGTCTTCCGACGTTAGCATGACAACACGCCCGTGCCACTCACCTCGAGATTCAGAAACTGAGCGTCTGGGTTCCACCTTCTGTTGACGAAATGTCTCCATACGTCAATCATCTTCACTCCCACTGTCGGCACTCTGCCACCTCCCGTCACTGAGGTTGTTGTGACTGCGTTCCTGCGAAGCCGTCCCACCGTCGGATTCCTTGCGCTCGAAGCGCCACGGATCGAGATACCCTCCGTGAGCGCGCCGGCTGACTGTGTCCGCGCGGCGAGCATGAGTACCACCCCACGTCCATAGCAGAAGCGAGTTCAAGGGGGCGGCGGTGGGAGCGAACAGATAATAAGGGTGAGCGCGGTGTTTTCGGATACAAAAAGGGGGGGGACAGAGGGTACGAGAGTATGAATGAAGAAAGAGGTCAGAGTGTATGATACGGCGATGGAATGGGAGCGAAACCATCGGTGCGAGTAGATAAATTTATACACAACGTTAGAGCAGCCGGCAAATGGAATGATGATGTGACGTTATGCAATGATATGATGAATATGCGAAGCGAAACATCGAATGAGTAAGGTCTTGTATTTACCATGGAAGCCTTGGATGGACCCGCCTGGTGGTCTTTGAAGGCATCAATCGGGCGAGGGCGGTGAGAACGAATCTTGGAAGTTCCTTTGCGCCCGCCGGGTCTGTCTGCAGAGATATCCTTCATGCGTTCGTCTTTGTCAATGAGCCCAGCATTCCTGAGAGCGTTTGTGGCCAGTGTGCGGCCGCCCGTCGCGGTTGTCGAGCTCGAGAACATGGCTGCGGATGCAATGCTGGTCTGAGAGAATAGGAGTTGTGCGCGTGAGTGATGGTTGCAGTGATGTTGATGGTACGAAGACAAGAAGGATGTAGTCTGAGTGTTCTGGTGAAGTACGGGGTTGAATGAATCGGGCAAAGTCACTAGAAAAGCGGCTGTGTCAGCGTCCCTTGTTTTGGCAACAGGTGGCGCAGCGGAGACATTGCGATTGTTTGGTCCACAGGCTGCTGCCAAACAAACCCCTAACCAGTAGGTATTTCTGGCTCTATTTTATTCATTCCAAGTGTGACCAATGTCACGACAAAAACACAAAATAATGTAATTCGAAAGCAGGGTTACAGTTCACCTCCAAAAGAGATTAAACAGCTTCGAGCGTCTATAATACCACAAGCGACTTCAAAACAAGTTGCAAACCGTGTGACGAACCTAATTTTCTCTCCGTCCGTTAGGTTGGTACATGTACTGATGGGTTGTGACGCCATGCCCATGTGACGGAGGTTTCGAGCCAGATCCAGCTGGCGGATTTGGTCGTCGATAATATGCACTTGTACTCCCTGATCTCTCTTGCGGTTGTTGTGGCGTGGTGGCGGAGATCACGGGTGAAGTTGCGGCAGCAACGGTGGGCATGGGATACGGGAAATTGCGCGGCGCAGCGGCTTGTTGCTGTGTCTGAGCATGGCGAATGGCGGGGGATGGTTGTGTAGAGGTGGCAGGTGTCGAAGGAGCTGGCGAAGCGGACGGCTGTATAGAACTCGGCGGGGCAGTCTGCGACGGTGGTGCAGGCGGGTGCGTGTTCTGCTGCATAGGTGCTGTGGGCTGCGGCGGAGGTGGGGCCGAGGTAAGTGTAGGTGTCGGTATCGGATTCTCGGTGACTGGCGTTGGGGCGCTAGGCGGTGGGCGGTCAGAAGATGCTTGACTCTCTGTGTCACGTCGACGCTTAGTCCCCCTCGAAGAGGACTCTTTGAGACCAAGCGAAGTCGCTTTGATGAGTATTTGGTGCCTTATAAAAAGTCCTCAGCCAATACATGGAATTGGAGGTGAAACAGTACCTTGTCCGAGAGTTACCCCATTTTTCACACAATGCATCCCAGGTTATCTCTCCGCTGGCATTTCGATGTTCCTCGGCCAGCTTTTTCAACTTTTCGGTTTCTTCATCCGACCAAGCACCTTGGTTTCCGGCGCTTCCTGGTATTGGACCCCCAGACCCATTCGAACCTGTAGAAGTGCTGGGCCCAGCTTGCGGTGCCGATACAGAAGGATAAAAGCCACTGTATCCGCCATAGCCATAATATGGGGCAGTCGGGTATGCGGGGCCATTATACATTCCCGGAACAAATTGTTGCGGCGGCGGGTGCTGATGTCCCATGGACACAACAAACGATTGTGGGTTTGATATTACAGAGGCCGCTGGCTGCGTGGCTGGTGCAGGCTTTCCGTTCACCGAGGGTGGGGGAGTTGGCTGCAGTTGTGGTTGAGGAGGCTGAGGTGCCAGAGGGGTATACCCCGGGATGAATGGATATGGTACGGGAGGAGGGTGAGCAGTTAGTCGAGCAGGTGAAGCAAGCTACATGAAAACATATCATTTTGGGTGCACACCAACATAGTTAAGGGAACAGTTACAAGAGTATCGCAGATTCGCTTGGCCTCGCCAAGCATAGTCAGAGGGTCCACTTTGACGCCTGGTCCCATCTGATAACACTGGGCAACCACCAGCGAAGGTGTGGCTTTCTGCATGCAAATGAAGTATCAGCACCAACCCATGCGCGAAACTCACCCTGCTGAACTCACGATGAGCTCTTCAGCGGCACCATAAAACTCAGCACACAAATTTAGAACACGCCATTGAAACTCATAATATTGTTGGTTGTGCGGATGCACTTCCCCCGGTGCCGGGGGGGCAGAGTATTGGTAAAATCCATGTGTGGTAGGGGGTTTCGTAGCTGCGGTACCCGCAGCTGACGCATCTCTTTCGGCACCGGATCCGCGAATACGCCTGTTTTTTGAGCCACGAGGACGACCGGGACGTCGTTTACGCTCGACATCTTCAGATGTTGGCGGGACTGATGGTTGGCCGGATGGTTGCGGCGGAATGGGGGGTGCTGGCTCGACGCGTTGCTTACCCGCTCCACCCGCATTGGGTGTCTGTTTAGTACGGGTTGATCTGCGGAGTCGTCGAAGGGGGCCGCGCGATGAAGAGTTATTTACTCATATACATGTAAACGCAAATTTAGGACACATACTCGTCGCCATCATCGTCTTCCCTCTCAAGTTGCTCCTCCATGGCGCCCTCGTCTTCGCCTTCTTCCTCTTCTTCTTCATATTGGGACTGGACTATTGGCGGATGAAGTGCATGTGAGAGCGGTTGATAATGCTGAGGATTGTCCATGAGGTGACCCCGACGGTCTAATCAAATCTGTTCAGGAGTCTAGTAGATATTTAGGTTTTTGCTGGGTGTAACCGAATTTTTCGGGGTGTTTTTGTTGGGGTTTACCCAGGTCACATTGCGCCGTCGGAAAATAAATATTAGCCCTCCGAAAGCGTTTATGTAATTTTATTTTATTTTCTCCCCGTTCAAATCCAGTGTTCCTGCGTTCTTCATCTGCGGAAAAAGCCGGGCCAAAATACCACGCCTACAAATTAGGACATTGATTTCCTTTTTTACTACCATCCACCAATCACAGCTCTCAAACGCCTCTGCAAGAGTCGTCAAAGCGATAACGTTACACCCCCGTTTTCTGCTGACCGCACCCCTTATTTTTCCCACTTTGCCTAAATTGACCATTTTATGGATCATGTGTCCTCGGCGCGAAACTGTGAGACAAGGTACTAGGGTTGTATTACGCGGCCATGAGCACACTCGGGGGCGAGCAACTTGGACCTTCCAAGGATTCCAGCATTGAATCCCCCAGGAATGGGAATGACCCCATCGTCATGAAGCCTGCTGAGTCTGTAAGGACAGGTGCGGCACTGTTAACGTCCCGTAGGGAGCTTTGGGCTTTCTATCTCTACTACATTGTGCGTTCTCCTCGAATTTTATAGTACTCGATTTCCGCCCAGCTGACAAGATTTCAGGGAAATAACGGCTTGTCTGGCTTCAATTTTGGTCCCTCTCAATTTCAGAACTTGCTCTATCTTGCAGGTTATGATCCGGCATACCTTCCGTATTCCGTATCGTGTGGCAGCGGAGGTTGCGTACTGCCATACCTTGGACGGGTCAGGGACAGTTCGTATCACATTGTTAACGCCAGAAGTGCACCGTGACCCTTCTGCAGTCAACTCTATCGTCCTCCTCACGAATGGTATCAGCTTCGCCATTCAAGCTGTGTTGCTTCTCGTCATCGGAGCATGGGCTGATTATGGTCAATGGAGGTGACACTGTATTTCATCATGAGAGTAAATGTCTGACATGGACCAAGACCTAACATTACCATCATATTTACGCTGGCCGCAGTCGGAGTTTCCTTTGCGTGGCTTGGCGTCGAAGACCCCTCCAAATGGCAGGCGGGCGTTGTTCTCTATATTTTGGGCTGTGAGTTTGTTCCTTTCATTCTACAGCATTGGAACTCGTATGGTTAACCGTTTGCCTCTCTGACCACCAGTGATAACGTATCAGGTATGCATCCTCGAGTATCCATTCGCCCTTTTATCTGATGTTGAAGTAGGGTGCCCTCACATTTTGGACAGCAGCATTCCCAGGTTTAACTCGTCATCTTCCTGAAGTCCAGGAGTCAGCCGAAGGGGTCCAAAATGGATCAAAGAAGTGAGGCTTGCGAGAATGTGACATCCGCCTTCTTATCCTCTTTCCCAGTGCGGACGAACATGCCGCTTTCGAGTCTCTATCCAGAAACAGAGTGTCGAACATTTCATTCACCGTCTCTTCCGTCGGTGAAGTGATTATCCTCGTTATTATGGTAGGTATTATCGAAGGAATGAAAGCCGGGGAGAGCGCGGAAAACAACACGAAAACATTTAGTGCGCTTATAGCATTCTCAGGCGCAGTCTGGTGTAAGTAATCCGCTTTCCTTTCGACACGCGGGGCTGATGGTATCACATTAATATCAGTGGCCCTTGCTCTACCTTGGTTCTTGTTCGAAAAGCGCAGACCTGGGTTGTCACTTCCTCCTGGAAGTTCACTTTTGACAATTGGGTTCCAGCAGACATACGTGGCCATCCGGGAGTGTATGAGGCTCAAGCAGACTTTTTTATATCTTATCTTCTACTTCCTTATGTATGTCTTCCCTTTTTCTCTGGAGGTGTCTTTCGATTGATGTACATATCCTCCTAGGGGAGATGTCCTGAATACCACGGTGTAGGTTTCAAGCACTTCAGAGGTAAAGCTTATCGACTTATCTTTTACAGCACTGTTGTTTCCACTCTGCAAAACAGGTATGTAGTAATGCATTTACTATCCTATTGCTTCTAAGGATAGGTAGTGTTGTCACATATTCCACCCTCCAACTGACATTGCTATTGATTGTCGGCATTGTGGCTCAGGCACTTGGAATCTAGTGAGTTTGCTTACTTGTGTTTTCAAGTATAGCAAGTTTAAGATCTTATACCAGTGGATTCTGGTTGGTCCAAAAAAGGTATAAGATATCAACTAAGCAGGTAAGTGAGATACCAAATCTTTTACAATTCTGATGTATGTCTCTTTAGATGCTTTCTTTCAATGTCTTTTGGATATTGGTTTGTTAAAACAACTATCCATTATATGGTTCCTCTAATTATGAGTAGGTTCTCACACTATGGGGCCTCATAGGAGTGCATACCAATAACTTTGGATTCAAGCATGTTTGGGAAATATGGTAAGGAATCATTAAATACATGCCTAAAAATCATTTGATGGTTGTGTGCAGGTTATATCAGGTATTTTATGGTCTTATGGTTTGCCCATGGTATGCATACAGCCAGACCATGATTAGTGAAGTCTCCCCTCTTCCTCAAATGTATGTCTAGCATATTCAATTTTTTTCTGTTCCATGCAAGTGACATTATATGGTATTAATGTTTTAGGTTCCTTTTCTTTGCACTATTCTCAGTGGTATGCTATTGTTATCTTTATATCCATGGGCTCTATATGATGCCCTTACTTTGAACACATAGGTTGGGAAAACATCTGCATTCATTGGCCCACTTGTATCATCTGCTATCATCACAGCATCAGGAAACAACAATAATATGCCATTTGCTTTTCTGTTTGGCTTGTATGTTTCATTCCACAAATTCTCTCTGGATTGTACAATAATTTTTGATGGTCTGAACAGAGGTGCATTCAGTACAATTTTCTTGTACATGGTGGATGTCAAGAAGAGTAGGGTTGAGTGTGAGGAATTTGTAGAGGCAGAGGCAAGTCAGAATGCATTTGAAAGGTGATTGTTGCAGGCTACAGAAAGGTTCCTGAGGGAGATCTTGCTGTCTCTAGTGTTATTGAACTACAATGAGTTATCCTGAAAGTGTCTATGTGTTTAGCTTTATGTTCACTCGATCAATTATCCATAAATACTGCTTGAGTTCCTTTTTGAACCCATGTTAATAACATTGGCCAATACTGTATGTTCCTATTGCCAATAATTACACCACTACCCTCACAAACTGGATGTATGTACAGTATCATACAATTTTCTCAGAAGTGTGCATTCTCCTTAACGACACAGTGCCCAATTGCACCCCGCTCTCCACTTGTAGAACAAACAAGGGTAAAAACAGCCAAAAACAGTAATCAGTCTACGTGAACCAGTCTCATGTCACACGCAAGGACTCCATCCCAAAATCCCCTCCACTCCCCCGATCGAGGTCGTTAAACGGATCTCTCATGCTCCCTGTCTTTGCACGCCAAAGCTGGGTGTATAGTGCCTTGATTTTTTGCAGTTCTGCATCGACAGTGGCCGTCTTGGCCGCGAGGGATACAAAGATGGCGTTTTGGGTTTGCAAAGTAGAGGATATCACTGAAGGGTGTAGAGTGGAGAGGCGAGGCGGACGAAGGGGCGTCAGTGAGCGAAGATATACGGGTCGGGTCGCGATTACCTTGTGGGGTAGCTTGGGCTTGTACAGCGGTGGAGGATAACTTGCGTTCGATTTGCTTCGGACGAATGTTCAACAAGACAGGAAAAAAAAATTTGCAAAAAAAGAAAAAAATTCCTTACTTCGATCGAGTTCTTGTGCCATTGCAATCGCTCTTGCATCTGTTTCGTCACGCGCGTAAAGAATCTATGCGAGCATCGTGAGGATCATGGAAGGCTCCCATCGGAGCAGAAGAAAAAACGCACTCTAGTGGGAATGATGCGTGGTTTTTGAGATAAATCCCGTGTTGTTGGGGATTTTTGAACCCGTCGACGATGCGGGTTGCGACGATCGTATCCTGAACAGCTTGGTCCGTTTTATCTTTGAAATCTTTCGTGAAGAGGGCATCGGATTGGATGGTCGCAGCGACGCTCAGCAATTCCTAGAGGAAGGCAGGGGGAGGGGGATCGTTATGATTTATCCACAATAATATCCAACAAGATGATTCCCACCTTGTGCACATCACGAATGAAATCCTGACCTTTGGTAGGTTCTTGACCGAGTTTTCGTTGCTTGAGATCGTTACTTATTTGCACGCGGCCTTGAATGTGTGCACTTCGCAAAGATTGAGATGGCGCATTGTGGCGCTATGAACGATCACTTACTCCAAACCCTCAAATCTCTTCTTAATCTCCTCTGGTAGGTCGTTGAATTTCGTAGCTTTTGAAAATAGAACTGGGCCAGTGGGTTGAGCGGGTGAAATGCTGATGAGAACGAGAGGTCATCAGTCTTTTAATTTATTTTTATTGCAATTTCAAAATTGCAAACCTCATGGTACTAAGGGAATATGTAAGTCACCAAGCCAGTGGGGTGATACACATCACTCACGATGGCTGTCTTTGCGCACCAAACAAAGTGCTAGTTGTGCTCGCGCCGAAAGCGGCCGCAGGTGTAGTCGTGCTCCCAAACAGACTAGTACCCATCGTCGCAGGTTGGGGCTGAGTGGCGGAACCAAAAAGACCCGTTGTTTGCGTCATGGTAGTACTTGGTTGAGCCGTGCTACCAAACAAAGAGGTTCCAAGGGCACTTTGGGGCTGTTGCATCATCCCTGCAGGCTGACCGAACAGAGAAGTGGAAGGCTGCTGCTGTTGCGTTCCAGCCGTGGGTTGTCCAAACAAGGACGTGGTCGTCGGCTGCGTCCCAGTTGGCTGCATCATGCCGCCGAACAAGGACGTGCTTTGGGGTTGTTGTTGAGTCCCCCCGGCAGATTGACCGAACAGCGAAGTGGAGGACTGCTGCTGCTGCTGCTGCGTTCCAGTCACGGGTTGTCCGAATAAAGAGGTCGTGCTCTGCTGAGCTCCAGTCGCAGGCTGACCGAACAAAGATGTGGTGGGCTTTTGCTGTTGCTGAGCGGCACCCACGGGCTGTCCAAACAGCGACGTGCCTGACGTTTGCTGGGTACTTGCGGCCGGCTGGCCAAAGAGCGAAGTGGTGGACGGCTGCTGTTGAGTACTGGTAGCAGGTTGGCCGAACAGGGGTGTCGTAGGCTGTTGTTGCTGATGAGCGCCAGTCGTGGATTGACCGCCAAACGGAGACGTGATAGGCTGTTGCTGTTGCTGTTGTTGAGTCCCAGCTGCCGGTTGACCAAAGAGCGATGTGGTCGTCGTAGGCTGCTGCTGCTGAGTCCCAGTTGTGGACTGACCAAAGAGAGACGTAGACGGTTGCTGCTGTTGTTGTTGCTGAGTCCCAGTCACGGGTTGACCAAAAAGCGAAGTGCCAGTCGTAGACTGGCCGAACAGAGAGGTAGATGGTTGCTGCTGCTGCTGCTGCAAACCACTCGCAGATTGACCAAAGGTCGACGTCGTTGGTTGTTGCTGCTGAGTGGTTCCCGTACCAGAAGGTTGTCCGAACATCGACGTCCCGGTCGTTTGCTGGGTGCCACTTGCGGGTTGGCCGAACAGCGACGTCGAGGTTGAAGTCTGTTGTTGTTGAGTACCGCTAGAAGACTGTCCGAACAATGATGTAGATGGCTGCTGCTGTGTCGTCTGGGGTTGTGTCGAGGGAGTCGTACCCGAAGCCGCAGGCTGGGTACTGCCAAAGATTGTCCCCTCAGACCTGGTCTGACCGAACAACGAGGGCGTTGTCGTTGACGACCCAAATCTACACATAGATCAGCACAATTAATACGGTACTGACCGCGAGACGCACCCGCTGAACGCCATTTTTGCACCGGTCAAAGAGTTGGCCCTGCCAGTGGGTACGGTTGACTTTGATCACATATGAATCGAGCACGTGATGCATCCATTCCAAACGGGATAAATAGCCCCTGTATCACTGCCCTGTCCACATGATGCCAGCTGCTGCGGCCGCAAAATACAAACTACAGCTTTTTATTGATGGATTCAGAGCTACCTGGCTACTCCGAGGTCCCTGGACCTTCGCATGCCGCGGCAGGGTCGCGTAGCAGCGCCGTTCAGGCAGGCTCACAGCACATCATATCGCTCCAAGACGGAAAGGGTTTCAAATGGCTGACACTCACCGTGAGCAGCCGCGCATCAGCATCTACTTCCCTTCCCATCTTCTACGAGGGCGACGCCATTTCCGGCCAAGTCGACTTGGACGTGCTGAAGTCGGAGTCCTTCAAAAGTATCTCGGTCAAGGTCTGTGTTGTCCATTACATGCCTGCAATTTTTCCTCGGCTTCTTTTCTGATGAACATGTTAGATCACAGCAGGGACGACCTTCGTCGGCCAAGAGGAACAGCCATTCCTCAATACAGAAACAGATCTATGGACACCCTCCATGTCCTTGCCCGACGGCTCGAAAGTGGCCAAGTTTGCCAAGGGAAAATATAACTGGCGTTTCTCCCTTACGCTCCCTGCGGAGGTCGAAGTGCAAGACCAGAAAACGAAGAAAAATTTCCCTCTTCCCCCTTCGTTCTCCGAGAGAGCGAGCACGGCATACATCGATTATAAGCTTATCGTGACGATCAAACGTGGGATCCTCAGAGTCGATAGAACGTATGAGTGATTTTTTTTTCTCTCTTTTCGTCTCCCGAGCAACGTACTATATGTAGTTTGATGACTACTTTTGCCTACGTTCCCGTGACGCGACCAGAGCCACCATCTCCCATGCTTCAGAAAGCGTACAAGGAAGGCCTCCGTCTCGTTGGACCCGAAGGTACCGTGTTTTCAACATCTAGTTTTAGCTATCTCAATCTTCACGCAGGTGATCCCGATGGTTGGCACACCGTTCCTCCCTTGACTGTCCAAGGAACATTGTTTAGTTCACACACTGTCGAAGTGATGCTCAGTGTAAGTGATCACCTCCTTTGGCTAATACTAAGAACCATCATAATGACATCGCTTTCACTGGCACAGTTGGCCCTTGCGAAACCTGTAAGAGCGTTCCCACTTCCCAAATACGTCACATACGATCTGAGCTGACTGCTTTGGAGCTGACCTATGGTCGAGGAACGGTCATACCTCTCTGGCTAACCCTCACAGGAAACGACGAACAAGCCCTCGACCTCCTCTCAGTTCCCAGAGAAATCAAGCTTCTCCTCGTTCGTTCCTTGGCCACAGGTTCCAACGCCACCCGCGACACCGACCATCGAACAGACAACTGTTTCTTCGAGAACGTCGCACGCGCCGTATTTTGGGCCCCGGAAGACTACAGGAACCCAGGTCAACGTGTCTTGCAGGGCGAAGTCGATGTCAAGGAGAGTCTCAAACCGAGTACCTTGTTCCCTAGATTCACCATCAGCGTGCGTCGGTGACCCTTGTGGCGTTTAAATCGTGTTGGTTGACACGCCGTGCAGTACCACTTAAATCTCCAGCCGTTTGAAGCAGCTGGTTTTGCCGTCACTGCATCCAAGAACACTCCCCTTCTTAGGCAAAAAGTGACAATCGCCAATTTCCCTGCACCAGGTATTTCTGTACGTTCTCACGCGCCACCAGAGTACATCCGAGAGCAGGGTGCAGATTACAACAGTTCAGTTGGGCTTTTGGAGAACGGGAATCAACGATTCCTCCATCACGAGGGAGCAGGAGGCATGTAAGAAAAGCAACCAGAAGTCGTCTTTCTCGTGCGAAGATTCAAAGGGGATTTAGGGTTCGTGTACTTTAACTTGACAAACTTTTATTCGCCCGGATTGTCTATTCCCATGGCCATGAAGAGGATCGTTTCAAACTTATCGTCTCCCTTTTTCGTCGTCGTGCCTCGAGCACCCACACCTTCCATTAACTTTTCATCAGTCTCGGGGACATGCCATGAGATCGACTCCGGCCGCCGATACGCAACAAAGACGAACATGCGATCTGCGTTGTCGTCTGCTCCAAGCTGTCTCCAAGAATCTGTGATGTCTGGCTCGTCATCTGGAGGTGTGTTCTTGCTCTCCACAGGTCGAACCCGGCGACGCACCAGGACAGGCTGGAATGAGAACCAGAGACCAAACGCTGTCCAGAATGGTGTCTCTTTTGAAAGACTCCGGATCTTATAAGAAATGACGATCTTGATCGGCGGCCCTGATGATGGTGTACAACATGGTGAGGTAAGGTGCACGAGTGTCCGGAGAAGCGGGCCAAGGAGTTCTGGAAAGTACACCTGCGAATGTAGAGTATGATGAGCAATGGTCATCTTAGCGAGTCTGAATGAACGACGGTACTTGCGAGATCGCTGCAGACGATGTGTGTCAGCCGACGGGAAGCAAATGGGTGGACGAAGCCGAATTCGCTGGCAATGGAGGTAGCATGGGCGAGAATACCCCATGCCAGTGGTCTCACGAAAACAGCGTCCGAGTTGGGGCGACTTCCTTCTCCCGAGGTATTTATTTCGAGATTGTGCTCCAACAGAGGACAGACGTCCGGCAGGTCCGTGGCAATCACGAACCCGCCCGACGTGACAGCGTGCCGTATCGCCCTCGCGACACTTGCTGCTACAACGCCTGTCCCAGATCCCAGCTCGATAGCACCGAGAGGCACATGCAGGTCATCCACAAAGGGTGGATCAAAATCGAGTACGTGGCCCTCGGCGGAGTCAGCGTAGGCACACAGCATGTGCGCAGCTTCCCTGCACAGTGTACGTGCCGAGGACGGGTTGGTCTGGCCCTTGAAGGAAAAAGGGACGAAGTATTCACCAGACCCTGCCTGCGATACCGTATCGGGAGATCGCTTCTCGTTGCGCCTCTATGCCAAACGCATCGCCCTCCAAAGTACGTTTGGGTGCTTTATTTACGACGACGTTTGGAGTGATGGAGAGACTCGGCGGGAAGTTTGGGTGGCAGTGGTCAACCATTGTCAGGGTTGGAGAAAGAGGTGGGTCATGCACTTGTTTGGCGGTTTGAATCGAAAAGACTCCGATTTCCATATCGAGCTGGGACTCACTGCTACTGTTCGGCTGGTTGGCTGCAGACAGTCATCCATGAGTTCGAGCCCCCAGGTCCCCGACAACCTGGAGGAACAGGACATCGGGTTATACTATTACTCTCGCAGGAGCTCTTTCACTATGTCTGATACAGATGTCTCTTCCCCGATGTCTCGCCCGACCTCTCAGCTGCAACTCGACACGGTTGGGCTGGCACTTGCTCCACACGTAACGCACGGTTCACTGAAATCACCCTCGCTCTCCCAAGTCACCGAGATACAGCAAGACAGACGACTCACTGCACACCAACCCGTCTTGCGGTCGAGAACGGTGCCTGACCTCCCGTCAACCGTGTCCGGACGTGCGAGCTCCGAAGATGGCTTCCCGTCTTTCGCGTTCTCGGAGGACAGGGTGCAGAAGATGCAAGAGTGGGCACTTGCTTTCGTTGTTGGTAAGCTAGATGTTGCTTCTCAACTAAGGGATTCTAAATGTTTCTACATTTAGTTCAATTCGACCTTGATCTCGGACCGGTCGTGCGAGCAGTACATCCTCCCATATACCTGTCATCTTCAGAAAGAGAGAACATGTCTGTCTTTTATGAACGTGTTCTGAGTTGAGCTGACACGCTTTCAAAGCGCGTTCTCCTCGTTCCCCGACTCGTTACAGTTCGAACAAGGGTCGGAAGTTCATTCATTTAGGATTAGGGTATACCCCAAGTCCTCTGGGGCACCCAAGGAAGACGTCCGCGAAGAACGGCATCCTCAGCCTTTGGACGGGTTTGTATATGGTTTCTCGTATTTCTGTCAAAAGAGAGACCCAACTTCGAAGCGTGGCTACCAACAGGTAAAGTCCGAGATGGTATGTAAACTACCGGAAGGAATTGACGAAATCGTCAGTCTTCGTTAGTGCTCCTAACCCATCACCAATACCCGGCACTGTATACGTCCATGATATCCCAGCTCGGACCGCTTTTCCGTGATCACGGTGTTCCAATGCTCGAGACAGCATGCCACAACATCGCGAATTGGTACGAAGCCTCCTGGTATTCCTGATTACCCTTGCTGAGACCTCAGATGCCAAAGAAAGGCAAGGCCCATCACCAGGTTCGACCATCGAACTCGGTTTCTTGGGTTCCGTGCTTCATGTTGAGCTGCCTCTGAGTTCCGATACCCAACAACTCGCCGAAACCAGTACGTTCGAAGAGCGATTCAACCCAGCCGTGCACGTCAGTAACCTCTCACTTCATGTTTACCTTGACCCTCTGATTGACCCATTCACGATGGATGTGTAGCTCCTCGCATCCTCCGGACCGTTCGACCCGCCACCAATACAGCTCTTCGAAGCATCGCTGGCAAACCTATGGTCGTTGTGGGAATGCGTGGTATTGTGTGAGCCAATCCTGGTGTTTGGACCATCGCCCTCGATGACAAGCCAAGCTGTATGGTGGCTCCGTGACCTCGTGCGCCCGGTACGTCGTGCCAGCATGTCTTTTTCCGCGCTACTGATACCGTCGTGACGGCACAGATTCCACTTGCTACAGATATTCGCCCCTATTTCACGATCCATGATAAAGACCACAGTCTATTGGTGAACAAAGCTCCTCCTAAGGCAGGGCTCCTTATTGGTGTCACGAACCCCTTCTTCGAGAAATCGTGTGCGCACTGGCCACATGTACTGAGTGTGGGACGAAAGACACAGTGAGTGCAAGGTGCTCCTCCATCCTATAGATGTTTATATATGCAACTATGGGAGTAGGTTGCACAGGGGGACTAACATGGTTACCACCGGTCCCTCTCCCGGATGGACAACAAAGACGCACCGACGATACATTTCCAGGGACAGGCAACTGCTCAAATCCCTTGAAAAAGCATGTGCTGGTCACGAAGAAGAGCGTATGTACGAGTCCACCCCATAGAGATAGCATATTGACGACGGAGGCGGACAGAGATTCAAGCTTCGCTCGACATGCGCAGACACTTTTGCACGCGGACGAACGCCATGCTCGTCCCACTGAATCGATACCTGAACACGCTTATGCCGTCCCCTTCGGAGTGCAATGCAGGAAAGGGGCGACTGAAGCCGTTCAGCTCGAATGACTTTTTCGCGCTACTCAAGAAGAGCCCCTTGGCGCTGCCGTTCAAGTCGTCGTCGAAACAGAAGGAGTTTTATGACAAGTGGCTGCGGTCGCCAGCGTTTGGGTTGTGGTTGGCACGTCAGGAAGAAGTGATCGGGGCGGTACTTCGCGAGAAGACATGAGAGCGGTGTTACTGGTAGTAGCTTCTTCGCGATCGTGTTTGCCATGGCGAGCGCCACAGAAACAACACAGACAAATAAAGCGCAGTTAATACAGTTCTCAAACCAAACCGACAATCTTGTCCGCTTACTCTTCGCATCGACGTCAACCTGCTCTGCAACCTCAACAGATTCCTTGTTCGTTCCCCCCCCCCCCCGCGAAGGAACGTTTTTTTACCGAGTCTACCTACGAAACTGTATAAACCGGCGGACGGAAGGGTCCCGTTTAATCACAGTCACTGTATCCATACCTAATCCTGTAAGAAACCCTTCCATCCTTCTGTGTCGCTGATCCTGTAGCGCACAGAACCACCCTTTTCATCCTCTGTATATGCGCTGAGCTCTCCCACCATTTCACTGCTGTTGTCCTGTTGCCCCCTTTTTGTGCCTGTTGCCTATCATCATGTGCACGTCGGTACTCAACCAATCCTGTCATTTCTGTCCTCTTTCTTCTAGTGCAAAACAAGTGTTTACTTGCCCTCGCTCGAAAATCTGCTCTTTGAGTCATGCCTGAGGACGATTTTGACATCTACGGCGAAGACGACGGTTTCGTGACGAGCAAGACGGAACAAGTAGGTGGCACCCTCGAGCGCATATACGCACTGTTATGCTGACTTTGGGTGGAACTGGGTGTTGTAAATAAAGGACGTTGGCTTTCAAGATGAAGTACAGGTCGAAGAGCCTGTCGAAGCCGTGAGCACCTCTGTCGAACCTTTGACAGGCGAAAAGCGTCCTCGACCCGACGAAGACGAAGAGACAAAGCATACGATCTTGCCATCCTCGACGGAACCCTCGCGTCCCCATTCCGCCACTAACAACAGTAATTCTATTACGAGTCAAGCAGGGCACGGAAGACTAGATCCAGCAGGGCCGGACGTTGCCATGAATGGGAGCTATCACTCAAATGGTGGACATGGCGGCGGTGGGAACGTGGACCCGTCGATGATGGGCTATGATGCGTTGTATATTGGGGATCTACAATGGGT
Organism: Caloboletus firmus; assembly: GCA_038094755.1. Taxonomy (NCBI): domain Eukaryota; kingdom Fungi; phylum Basidiomycota; class Agaricomycetes; order Boletales; family Boletaceae; genus Caloboletus; species Caloboletus firmus. Next base: position 24,634 of record JBBPUO010000088.1, on the reverse strand, counting down.
CCGTTCTTTATCCTGTCAATTAGTTTTCGCATGTGCAATCTGTTCTGAGCATTTTTGTTTCGTTGCCTTGTTGCCAACGCTTGTTTTACAGTGGACGACGGACGAGGACTTGCGTCAAGTTGCTCTGAATGTCGGGGTTGCGATTGATCACCGGGACATCACGTTTTCGGAACATAAAGTGAATGGCAAGAGTAAGGGGTAAGTTCAGCTAAGGCTAGGATTTTGTTGCCATCGATATGACCGCTGGATTACAGAGTCGCGTACACAGAGTGTGGAAGTTTTGAAAATGCCAATGCCGTTAAGACGTGGTTCGACAACAAGTGCGTCTTTTTGTTTTGTCTGGTGTTGCAATGACGAAACGGATCCTCTCCAGCGACTTTCAAAATAGACGTGCAACTGCGACGTTCACTGCCTCCTCACAAGGGAACCCTTTCCGAACGCTCCCCAAAGGTAAGAAAGGTGCATATATGCGTGATATTGTACACGCTGAAGAGTTCGATTAACAGAACCGCCGCCGCGTGAACAACGACAGCAAGGTACAGCGATGCAGCCCGGAGGCGGGGCCATGGGTCGTGGCGGCGGGGGCTACCGTGGGGGTGGTCCCCAAATGGGGAGCGGCATGATGGGAGGCGGTATGCAACGTGGGGGAGGCATGATGGGCGGTGGAATGATGCGGGGTGGCGGCGGCGGCGGCATGCCTAATATGATGGGCAACATGGGACCGATGGGCATGGCAGGCATGGGTATGATGAACGCGATGGCCATGGGGAACATGGGCATGGGCGGGTTCGGCGGCGGCATGGGCACCGGGTTCGTAGGCGGCGGACGGGGTGGGATGATCCCCCAAGGTCCGCGTGGTGGTGGGGGAATGATGGGGGGTGGGGGAGGACGTGGCGGAATGGGTATGAGCTTTTAGTGGTCTCTTTTTGTCCTCGCGCTGTTTTTCTTACGGAGTCCCTCTTGGATGTATTCGCTATAGGTATGGGAATGATGGCCGGTGGTGGCGGCAGCGGACGCGGCGGTGGATATGGCATGCAAGGACACTTCAATCCAGCGTTTATGCAGGGACAGGGCGGACAGTATCCTCAAGCCAAGCGCTTCCGAACCGACGACGGAAGCTGAGCCCAGCCCAACTTCGCCCGACGTTTTGTTGTTCCGCGTGTTCGACATGGACGCAGTGACACCTCTGAGTTTTTTTTTTTTTTGCATGGACTCGCTATTACGACTTCTCTTGTCGATCGCTATCCCGTGTCCGTTATTTCTTTTTCTTGTTATCTATCCATGTAATCATATCGTGGCTCTCAGAGTCTCCTCCCTCCTCCTGGTCCAACAGCAGCGACGATTGGTCGCACTTTGAGTGACATGTAAGTGAAACATTGGATTGGTATGCGAGTATGACATTTTAGAGCGTAATGCGAATACAGTGGAGGGTTATAGTAAGAGAAACAAGGAAACAAGCATGAAAAACGCAACAAGAAGGAAAAAAAAAAGACATGGATATATATATATGTTATGTGTGATGTGGGCCATGAGCTTGTAAATCCAACCAAATCCGGGGACGGTTTTTTCATAACAAGAAAAAGAAGAAAAGGGGTTGTAGTTGAGCGATGGATCCTTTGTACCTAGTCGCATCTAGATAATTCAAGAACTGAGAGGTGTCAAAGAAAAAATGTGAATGTGTAGTCTTTGGAATGGACTATCCCTTGATAACAGACGAGCAGCGCAGAATTAGGAATAAAGGGGGAGGGAAGAACACCAGGGAATGAGAATACATGCGGATTACGTTTACCGGGTGCAGGATGCAAGATGCAGCAGACATTCATGATCGATGGGGAGGGAGGGGGAACGGTCAGGAGATAGGGCATTCACATGCCCTGTCTCTCGCGCATCTCGCGTTCGCGCTTTCGTCTGCGCTTCTCTTCTTCGTGACGTTTCTCCTCCTCGAGCGCGACCTCGTCTTCGCGTTTCGCGAGCCGGGCACTGTATGTGTGTGTGTGTGTGTGTGAGAGAGCGATGCATATGGTGTGTGGACACCCCACGAAAGAAAAGGAAAACGTCAGGACTGACCTCCGCATCTCTTCCTTCATCACGGCACTCGCGTCCGCCTCCATATCCTCATCATCGCTCAACACGTCCCGCGCGACGTACGAACTCCGGTCTTTGCCAAACAACTTCCAAATCTGGGAGCTAAGCGCATTCTCGGGTTCAGATGCACGTCGCTTCGGTGGAGGGGGTGAAAGCGAGAGCGAAGGCGACCGCAGTCGTTTCTTTGATGGTACTCCACCCGATCGGGGAGGCGCACCACCACCACCACCACTCGACACGCACCCCGGCTTGGTAGAGTGTGATTTAGGGACTGGACTCTTGGACTGCGAGGATTTGACGGCGGAAGACGAGAGCTTGGGAATCGTCGACGAAGACGTCTTGGTGTTCAACGCGGGTCTAGGTTGCGAGGACGACTTGGTGCCAGACGGGGTGGATGCCGTCTTTCCATTAGCAACTAGAGGCTGCGATTTAGCCAGCGATTGTGACGCGGCCTCTGTACGTTACCACGACAGTTGGGTACCATGACCGAGAGACACGCGTCGAAAAGGAAAAAAAAAAAAGCACTTACTGGTGCCCCCCGATCTCGGTGAATTTGCACCCGAGGAAGGCGCAGACGCAAGGGTGGTGCTCGACTGTGTACTCGGAAGCGAAGCAGATTCCTTCTTCTTCGCCTTTCCAAACCAGTCGTTGAATTCACGAGCATCATCCCCATCGAGGGTCGCAGTTTTCGCCTTGGCCCTGTCCTGGAGGATTTCATCGATCGTTCTCGTGTCCCGTTTATTCACGTTGAGCTTCGTCAGCGTGTTGGGTAGCGCAGCAAGGCGCGCCTTGACTGACTGCGCAGAGGCGCCAGAGCCAGAGGTGCGTGCTGACGGGGCATCGATAGCCCCGCCTGGAAGTCGTCGACCAGCCTTGTTATACCCCATCGACGAAGCCCGTTTGAGCTGATACGTACGCCGCAGCTCCGCCTCCACCCTCCGCTGCCGTTTCTCCTCCCTCGTCAACGCCATCGTAGGCGATCCAGACCTCGAATCCTCCTCCTCCTCTCCCCCCACCCGTCGTCTGCGCACCTCCTCTTTGATTCCCGACTGCGACGTAGGCCATCTCGGCGCGTGCTGCTTTGCCTTCTTGGGCCCATAAAGCAACACGTTCCGAGCCTCCTCCTCTCGTCGTGTCTGCTCTGCCTCTCGTCGTACTTGCTCCGCCTCCCGCTTCGCCTGGAGCTCTAGCTGCTTCTTCTCGTCCTCAAATCGTTTCTGGCGGAGCTTTATCTCTTCCTCTCGGGCCTTGCGCTCGGCTTCTTCTTGTTTCTTGCGCTTCAGTTCTTCGTTCCGCTGACGCTGCTCAAGCGCCGTCTGGACCGCGCTCTGCGCTTGCTTTGTCTGAGAGGCGCTGAGCGCCATGAGAGCAGCAAACCCAGACATCCTCAAAGAGGGGAAGACGGACGAGAAAAGGTTGATCTGTAGTGTCCCGTGGACAGGTTAACAAGCGAGAAAGAGGGTGAGTGTACCCAAAAAACTAGAGTGAGGAAGCGAGCAAAGCAGGCAAAGGTAACAAGGGACAGTCTTTTGGACAGGTCCGTACGGCAGTGCCGCCGCACTTGCCTGATTTGTCAGCACAAAGCTCAAATAGCTGTGTCATTGAAACTCCTACTATTCACTACCCAAGTGCAGTTCGTGGTACAGTAGTACCCGGATTCTTACAGCAGAAAGATCCCTCGTCCTCTTCCCAGACGTGTTTATACCTGCAAAAAATCTACTTCTTCCTCTACCAGTTTATCTATGAATTGAAAGAACGACGTCCCAGGGAATCCAACAACGTTGTTGTAATCCCCATCAATCTTGCGAATCAAAAGGCTGCCGAGACCCTGTATGATTGTTGGAACCATGTTTAGCCCGAGCACAGATCGGCGGCGGCGGTGGATCTGTGTGGAAAGTAGCATAGTGGCATCAAAGCGTACCTGCACTGCAAAACCGCCCGCTCTATCGAACCCTTCGCCGTTCTCGACGTACGCTTGAAGGATATGCAAAGGGTTATCGGCAAAGTAGACCAGCGTCCGTTCGTCCAGCTCCCTATTCCATACAGTCAACCACGGCGAACAACCCCCCCACACCACCACAACAAACAGACCGAGAACGCTCTCACCTCGTCGCATACCCCGGCGCAGTGAGAACAGGGTACACTAGAGAATTAAAAAAAAAAAAAAC
>JBBPUO010000088.1:8487-20284 GCA_038094755.1 Caloboletus firmus | reverse complement strand
CAAAAAAAAAAAAACATCGTTCGAACCACGATCTCGTGTCCTCGAACGTAAACCAAACACTCACCCAACGACACGCCCGTGACGACCTCACATACGTTCCCGTTGAGATCCTGCAACATACGCAAATGATCCGCTTTCGAGAGCGGCTTCTCTAGTAGTTCTTGTCTCGTGCCCAACTCCATCTCGAACGTCGTCGATGGCAGCGCGTGCGTGAAAACGACCGTGTCCGCTGTACAACGTACGGTGGTGACGTTCCCCCCGGATCCCACAAAGAAACAACGAGAAACACAGCTTACCGCCGATAACGAGATCAGGAGGGTCGTCCGGGTTCTCGGTCTATCGCAACACCGTACGAACAGAGAAAAACGTTACTTCCCTCATCCCATCACCATCCAATGACGAATAGACGCACCACGAGCCTCTCGTACACTTCCACCGCCTTGTGCACCGCAGTAGCGACGGGATACTCGTGGATTCGCTCAAACGGAGACAGGGGCAAGTTTTCGGCGAATGTCGAGGGCACGATCTCCGGTGCGAGACCCTGGCAAAACGAAGAGCGTGTGATCAGATCGAACGGCGTGGATGATCAGGACACTCGGCAACAAATGGGACCGTTTGCGATGTGGGCACACTTACGAGCGTTCGAAGAATCTCGCTCCGTCGTGAGCTCGCAGATGCAAGCACGACTCGTTTATTCCTAAGTTTTTTGATCCCTGGTGTGTTCAGGGCGTTCGAAAGGACAGCGTTGTGGGATGCCATCGCGTCGGTGAGGGAGAGGTGGCAATGGAAAGTTGATGCCCATCGCAACGAGCGCTGCCAAGGATTCCAACACAACAATCTCAGACTGGATATCCTGCCCAACGTCACCTCTTGCCTTGGGTCAAAATGCAAATCACCGAGAGAGCGTTCAAGTTTACAAGACCGATGTTGCAGTGGCCTCTGAGTCATTGACAGCCAACTCTACACTACGAGCAAACAGTGCCGTCCACTCCCTCATCTTCGACCTCACTCATCCTTTCTTGCAGACTTGGGTGGTGGCGGAGGGACCATCGGCGTAGCAGGCACCGACCCCGGGAACGGCGACATCGGCAACGGCACCCCTGCAGGTCCCGAACCTGCATCTCCGCTTACGCTCCGCAAAACACTCGGCACTCCCGTGTGTCCACCCACCAGACTCGGCGTTCGAGAGTGCGTAAACGTCGGCGCGCCGAGCCCTAGCCCAACCCCTGGCGTCGAAGGCACCGAGCTAGAACCAAACCCTATCGAGGCTGCAGAGGCAGAAGGAAGTGGTGGCGGCGCGAGGCTCGTCGAAGTGAAGGGCGTATACGGGTATGGACTCCCGGGGCCGAATCCACCCTGTGCAGGCGTCGTCGAGTACGGCGTTCCGGCACCCTCAACGACCCATCCGCTACCCTGTCGCACGACGCGGGCAGAGCTTGCATTGGGGCGTGCGTGAAGGTGTCCACCCGCCCACCTGCGTTTGACACTTGTCGATTCAGCGGCGACGATGCCTGGGGTCGAGTCTGCGCCAGAAACAGCTTCGACAGCACGGACCGTAACGCGAAGAAAATACGAGGCGCAGGTGAATACACCACCGATGACACCAACGCACCTGATGCAACAAGTTAGTGCCCATCGTTGGAAAGGAAACTCGGGCGTACCTAATTAATAGCTGAACCAAAGAGGTCGTGCGTTGGTGGATTGTGATGAGCATCGGATCGAGGTCGAACTTGAAGAAAATACCAGGGGTACCTTGATGGTCATCTAATTTACGAATGTAGTGCGTGACGCTGTATTGGTTCGTGTGGAGAGGAGAGGAGCGCGGGGCAATGTAGGTAGTAGGGACCACATGAAGGTAATATTGGTACGCCATAAACGCTGTAAGAAGGCATACAGGGTTAGCCGCGGGCACGAACAAGCTAAACTGAAGAAGACTTGCGCTCTTTGGCAAGTTCAAAGGAGTAGTCGAGTGGCTGTGTGATGTCAGGGAAGTACGGGCCGAACGAAAACTCGGTGATGACATGGGAGAGGTTCATTTCTACGACAACATCGTTAGGACAAGTGAGTGTCGTCACTAAAAACAGACGCACTGTCGTGGGGCACGTGAATAGGACTCGAGTAGCCGTGGCCCAGCGTAGTGACATGCAAGTTTGCTAGCAAACAACTTGAAAAACGACACAGACACAGCGGCACAAACTCACCAGTAACTTTCTTGACACTAAGCGTGCCATAGATTCGGCACGCATCGCCGTCTGCTTTGTGGTTATATGTTGGACGGTAGTCGGGTTGAGCACGCTTGAAGAACGAAAAAAATCCGCGGGTCTTTCTTGACTGGGCAACTGCCTGACGAGCAGAGAGTGCCTGGGCATGCTCTCTATGAGTGAAAGCGTCACGTGAGATAAAGCATGCGACAAGAAGAGGACGCACTTTAGTGTGGTAGCTTGTCCAATATCGAATTCAGTCTACGAGGGCTGATGAGACACGACAAGGTGGACGAGAACCCAAGGACGCACTCCGTCACGGTGGAACCCCTTACTGAGGAACAGACGATCGCCAACCATGTCGCGCAGATCCACGGTAAGGTCTATGTCACACAGGAATGAATACTAGCAGTGAAATGTGTTCGCTTTGGTGCATACACAAGCAGGGGGTGTTTACGACCATGTCCACGTTGATGTCCATGAAGCTCTTCGACTGGGCGTCGACGCTAAACTCGTAGTCAGGCCAGCCCCAGATGTACTCTGCGAGGTCATTCAATACGAGGAGAAAAGCGAGAAGAATCACGAAAAGAGTGAGGAAACCGCGAGATTCGGAGCGAGCCCTGTATGTCGAGGGGAGCTTTGGGAATGCATCAAAGCGTGCAAAACCAGGAACAATGTCGTCGAGCTTGTCGAAGAGAGATTTCTCCCAGATGGGCGCCGCAGACATTTCAAGAAAAAGAGGCCCAGTGTAAGAGCTGGGACGGTAAAGGAATGACCAGCTCGGACGCCGGTGTGTTTGTGTGTTAGACTTGGTAATCCGCTGGCAACGTGTCACTCGAAAGTGCTATGATGAGACCCCGGACACCAACGGTCATTTATTACGCAATATTAAGCAACAATCTCCTCGTCGTTGGCCACGATGAGCACCGCACAAGATGCGATTGACCTCACGACACCCCCGTCTGCATCACATCCACTCCCTGCACCCTTCGCTTCCCGCAACCCACGCCATCGTCGCGTCGCATCACCAGAGCACGAAGGCGCCAGCAACGTCGCAAGTGGCTCTGACCATAGAAGACAGAAGCGAAGGCGGGTAGACGTTGCCTACGATGCCGAATACGTCGCGGCGCATCCAGGTATCGATGCTGACCAGGCTCACTCGGAGGCACAACAGCTACCCCCACCAACTCCAGCGAATACCAGCCAGCCAAGCGGCGTCTTTACCCAGATCTCGACGTGGGAGATACCCCCAGACGTAGTTGTCGACAACGAACCTCCGCCAGCAGGCGAGGGACCCCCTCGAGTATCCCTGAGTCCCGTTCCCGTCGACCAACCCGTCATTGCATCCTCCAGCGACTCTGTTTCCATCGGTCCCTCCGACTTGGATTGTCCAATAGTAGTGTTGGACCGTGTTTCCTCCGGTATTGACCAAATCGTCAACCATGACAAGCCAACATCCCTTTCTCAAATACCCCTCTCGAGCTCCACCGTGTCAACGCCAGAGCCCCTCTCGGCATATACGTGTCCCATCTGTTTCTCCCCTCCAACCAACGCAACCCTGACACCATGCGGACATATATGCTGTGGCGAGTGCCTCTTTACAGCGGTCAAATCGGCCATCAGAAGAAATATGGTCGTTGCGATGGAAAGGGCACCTGCGGCTAGGTGAGTGCCTCGTTCTAACGCCGTTCGCTGCCATGTCTGACTTATTCCCTCATGAACAGATGTCCAGTATGTCGCGCAGAGATACCAGGGTGGGATGGACGTGGGGGCGGTGTGATCGGGCTGAAGATGCAAGTTCTGTATTCGTTGTAGTTTGTACATGTTAGGATCCCAAGCCCCCGCCTTCCTTATTTGGAAGTGCGAGGTCATGTGAATGTTCCTTATGTTTCAAGCCAACTCGGATCCGGTTGAACCGGTTCCAAGGCGAGAACCGGCGACCGATCACACTCTCAAACTTTGTACACACCGCCATGCCCGTCCAGTCCAAGCCCACGACATCTCCTCAGCAGCTGACGCCGTTTGGAGCAGCTTTGGCTGGCGCTCTTGGCGCCTGTTTCAGTAATGCGTAAGTATTTCATTTACTCTGGACGCTCTCACAAGATACTAACCCACTCGGCGCTACAGCGTAGTATATCCACTGGATGTGTACGTGAGGTATTCTAGACTCGGCACCACACAGAGCTGATCTCGTCTCCGCAGTGCAAAAACACGGATACAAGCCACGTCGTCAACTGCCACGGGGAAACGCAAAGATGAGCTGACGATGTTATCCGTCTTGCTGGACATCTTCAAGCACAAAGGTATCTTGGGGTGGTACCGTGGATTCGCAGCGACGATGCTCAACACCTTCTCTATGCGTGTGTCTTGTCCCATTATCCATCCAAGCTCACTAAATCTAATTCGCGGCCCATCCATCCGTAGAATACGCGTACTTTTTCTTCTACTCCCTCCTCCGTATCTCCTACATCAAACGTCTCACCGCGAGAGCCCCTGCTGGTTCTAAACCACCCGTGCTATCCACCGCTGCAGAGCTGTCCCTCGGCGCCGCAGCCGGTGCCCTCTCCCAAATCTTCACCATCCCCGTCTCCGTCATCGCAACCCGACAACAAGTCGGCCGCTCATCACGCGCTCCGAAAGTTAGCGAAATCCTCGATCCTCGTGGCGACGATCGGGATGATTCATTCCTTAAAGTGGGGCGAGAGATCATCCGTGAGGAAGGCGTGACGGGCTTGTGGTTAGGTATCAAACCAGGCATGGTGCTTACCGTCAATCCCGCGATCACCTATGGCGTGTACGAGCGGCTGAAGAGCATCCTCCTCCTCGCGAGGACCGCAGCTGGGTCAGCTAATAAGCTCACCCCGGGGATGACATTCTTACTTGGCGCGTTCAGCAAGACGCTCGCTACGATTGTGAGTCGTTCCCTCTCTCGCGTCCGCGCGAACCTCGAGTTGAAACCAAAACAGGTTACGTACCCTTATATCATGGCCAAAGTGCGTATCCAAGCACGCACGTCAGAGCATGACACGGGAGACGAAAACGGGCTCCCGTACTCCTCGCGGCCGCCTGCCAGAGTGAAACAGACAGGGGCAGTTGGGCTGTTGATCCGCGTACTCAAGACGGAAGGTTTTGTCGGCTGGTATCAGGTAACGCCATCTCGATCACGCAAGATCAGACTGTATCGCTCACGTTTCTGTCCACAGGGGATGTCGGCACAGATCGTCAAAGCGGTGCTTTCGCAAGCGCTGCTATTTGTATCCAAGGAGCAGTTTGAACGCTGTGCGTTGACCCTGATGATCCTGTTTTCCAAGTTAAGCGCTGCTTCGTGACGAGGTACAGTAGATGTGGAGGGATAGTTGGCAACGCCCGACAGGACTCAATCGTAGATTCGTGTTGCTGCGCCACGATTTAGAGGTAATCTTGCAGGCTAAAACGAAACAAAGCAAAAAACGCTTGTTGCCACAGGAACGATATCTATTTAGCGTGATAGTTTCAACCCCCCTCCCCGCATTTTTACCCCTTTTCAAGGTTGTAACACGACAACAAGAGAACAAGAGTTATGCGACCCGTGCCAGGTCCCGGGTCGAGACTCGGTGCTGCGCTCGTTCTCGGAGTGTGATTCTTGTCCCCGGTGCTGTCCCTGATCATGTCTCGATCACGCGCTGTCCTTGTCATGTGTCTCCGAAACAGCCCTCGGCGGCGCGGAAGAGTACACACGTCAAAATGCCAACCACACTGGTCGGAAGGCAACCCGTTGTTGTTGTTGTCTTCATTCTTTCCTCAAACGCGGGTACAAACGCGGGTACAAACGCTGGTTATATAAAGTACATACAGTTATCCAGCCACTGGCCAGTTGCCGGCCTTTTTTTTTTTTTCCATCCCCAACAAGTCACCGGCTTTTTTGATATTTAAATAAATCACCAATACGTTTCACCACCAATTTGATCTTTCTCTAGTGCGCTAGTTGTGCCGCGTGCCGCGTGTAATCTGCCACTGCCCCTGATCAAAATCAACAGCACGAGGTAATCGCTCTGGTTAGATACTGCTTCCTCACAGAGAGACGCACCGATATATCAGTGCAACGAGAACACACGATGGGCTCGTTGATACCAATTCCAGGCATATACAGCATACAAGCAGGGGTATAAGGTAACAGAAAAAAAAAAAGGGCGGTGGTGCACCCAATCAAAGCGTGATCTCAAAAGTGACAACATGAACGAAGGTCGAAAGGAGCGGGGTATGGACCTGTGTGCGTATGTAACATGATCGATGAGTGATGGTGCGAACGTGGTTCAAAGGAACGTGTGAGCAAAGGTATGGTCGTGCGTATGTGGCAAGTGTGCAGCGTGTCAAGGATACAAGTGCGAGAATTAAATACTATGAGACAGTGGAAATATAAAAAAAATCATGGGATAGTGGCGCGGGGTACAACGTCCACGTCTCTTTTATACCTAAAGGGAAGAACGAAACCAATAAGACACGGGGACAAAAGTCGAAGCATGTGTGCGAAAGAATAAACGCCGGGGATGTGAGGAAGCCCTGGGGGTGTGCGGAATACAATGAAATGCATGCAAACAACAGCCGTGCCTTCGTATAAATATACGTATGCCATTGTTAGCGTCGTCGTCAAACGTGGTGCGTGAACGGAAGATGTGTCCTGGCGTGTGCATGTTAGGCCCCGCACGGGACTGCAACCATGTCTCGCCCTAGACCCCATATTGCGGATCCTGTAGCGGGCTCCGTCTCGTCGCCCATCATCACGTCGTCATCTTCGTGCGCGGATACAATCTGCTCTAAATCCCTCGTCGCCGATAGGATCGCGATTGCGAGACGCGGACCCATGCGGAGAATCTTTTCCCCCTCGGGTGAGCTACGCATCCTTCCCTTGAGTGCCATGCGGTACAGATCCGGCTCCGGTTTCGAGCGTGGAAAACTCGCTCGGGGTGGTAACAATTTCCGCGTCGGAGTCAGTGGTGACGTGGTGCGAACATGGGGTACTGCGGGCTGGGACTGCGGAACGGGTACCTCACATGTGTCGCGTTTGGGGATGGATGTTCCGGAGGGTGACGAGGGTGGAGCAATGGTAAACTTGGCGCGCTTACGACCGCGCTTCGTGTTTTCTCGTTGTTCTGCGTAGTGGAAGCGAGCGCGGTTGAGAGGAGCGACGCGGGAGGAGGGAGAGGATTCAGATGTCATATGGAGAAATGAGCCACTTTCCGAGTGGCTCTCGTCGTTATAGTCAGACAGGGAAAGGAATGAGTCGGTACGGCGTAGCATCGTGCGAGATGTCTTCCGGGAGAGAGGCACTGAGAAGGACGTGGTGCGCTTGCGTGGGTTTGGAGAAGGGGAGGGGACGGAGGAGACGACGTTATAAGGGGGCATAAAGTAGTGTGGAAAGAGAGTGAGACCCGAGGAGCGACAAAAGGACTTGATATCCTGTGGACGACACAAAAGCGGTGCCTACCTGAGCAGATGTGATCGGGATAATGATGACTAATAAAAGCGATCAGCCTGGAGATGGATATTTATTCCCACGCTGTCCAGCCTCGAACACTGCGGCAGAGTTTAATGGTAAGACTGATCTGATACGAAATGAAACACGGACCAATCAACGTCGAGTGCTGGACGAGGCCCAAGCGAGTCCGTGTCGTGAACAGAACTGTGGCGTTCATGTCAGTGGTCGGCTGGAATGGACAGAAGCCAGCAAACTCACCGTGGCCTCCACATTATGGAAAAGATGACGACATGACAGTAAAACCAGTCATGTTGATACAATGCGGTCGTTCAAGGGCAGGTGGATACAGAAACCCTGATTCGTTACATTGTGTCCTCAAAGTCGTGTGGAAACAGAAAATGCGTACCGGAAAGTCACGACATTCCACAAGGTCCAACGTCGCCACCGTCATGGAGATTGGAAAGAATGAACAAAACAACATGAGCTTGGCTTTTTTTGTGTGTCATTCCTATAAGGAGGTTGTCACATGACCCATACGGCTGTCGCTTGCCATCGTCCCTTATCGCGGGAACTCTTCCACCGCTTTGTTCCGAACAGAACGCTGGAATTTACCCCACACGAATGTACATCTTACCGAGGGAACATGACAAGCTCTTACTCCACCAGGTACTTCGATTTGTCGAGTAGAAGCTCGCTCAGTACGTGATAATTCGTCGACAAAGGCAGGTACCCTGGCCCAGAAGCGACTCGCGCGGGGATTGCAGCTCAACCTCAACGAAGCCACCGCACTCATTGCTTCCCAACTCCAAGAACGTATCCGCGATGGTCAACACTCCGTCGCAGAGCTAATGCACTATGGAAAGACCCTGTTGGGCCGCAGGCACGTCCTCCCTGGCGTCGCTCCAAGACTGCACGAAATACAAGTCGAAGGAACGTTTGTAGATGGGTTGGTGTTTAGTAATGTGGTTCGATCACACGCTGACCACAACCGTGATCGGTGGTATTCCAGCGTTTTCCTAGTGACTGTACATGATCCCATCTGCACTGATGACGGCGACCTTGAAGCTGCTTTTTACGGATCGTTCCTTCCCGTCCCCCCTAACAACACGTTCCTATTACCAGATCCCACACTGAACCATCGCGGGAGTCTCCCAGGTGCAATCATCGCGAAGAAAGAACGCATCGTGATCAATCGCGACCGCAAACGAATCAAGATCAAAGTCACTAACAACGGCGACCGTCCCATCCAGGTAACACTACAAGTCGACATGTCCCATTGAGATGCTCATCAACCACAGGTCGGCTCACACTACCACTTTCCCGAGACCAACAAGGCACTCGTTTTTGATCGGATAAGAGCGATAGGGAAACGCCTCGATATACCTGCCGGAACGGCTGTGCGATTTGAGCCTGGCGATACGAAGACCGTCATTCTCTGTTCTATTGGAGGGAACAAAGTGGTCAAAGGAGGAAATGGCCTTACCGATTTCGTCGCCTCCATGTTGGCGGAGGGCATCTCCGAGGACATCTTCCGAGGATTTGGACATCTTCCCGAGCCTTATACTCTCCCATGGCTTATAAATAAGGATATAAGTCACGAAGAGTACATATCTATGTATGGTCCCACAGTTGGGGATCGCATTCGTCTCGGAGACACGAGTCTTTGGATCCAGATCGAACGGGACTCGGTAGGCCACATCATCGCCCTAGTCCATCTAACCGTGTTAAGTTCACGTAGGCTGTATATGGCGACGAAGTCAAATTCGGTGGTGGTAAGTCACGGTGCAGATAGTTTTACAAAGTTGCTTCATTTAGGACCTAGGCAAGACCATCCGAGATGGTATGGGCCAAGCGTCTGGACGGAGCTCTGAAGAGGCTCTCGACCTCGTCATCACAAATGCTGTGATCGTCGATTACACTGGTATATACAAGGTAATGCGGCGTTTCCGTGGTCTCGGCCACTCACTGACAGGACACCGTAGGCGGATATCGGTGTTAAACGTGGCATCATCGTAGGCATAGGAAAAGCTGGAAATCCAGACGTGATGGACTCGGTCGACCCAAATTTGGTCATCGGCTCGTCAACAGAAGTCATCGCCGGGGAGAAACTGATTGTCACAGCCGGAGCCATTGACGTGCACATCCATTACATCTGTCCACAGCAAGTAACTGAAGCCCTCGCCGTCGGTACGACGACGATGATCGGAGGTGGCACTGGTCCTAGCGCTGGCACAAATGCGACCACATGTACACCTAGCCCCTTCTATATCAGGGCTATGCTGGCCGCGACGGATGGTCTCCCCATGAATTTTGCATTCACAGGAAAGGGGAATGATTCTGGTCGTCCGGCACTTGAGGAGGTCATCAAAGCAGGTGCTGCAGGGCTTAAACTCCATGAGGATTGGGGCTCTACACCGGTTGCGATTTCTAACTGTCTGGATGTCGGAGATGAATACGACGTCCAGGTCAATATTCACACCGACACTCTGAACGAGAGTGGCTTTGTTGAGAGTATGTTTGTCTCAAACGAATGATTCACTGTGGCACTCACCTTCTCTAGGCACGATCGAGGCCTTTGGCGGCCGTACAATTCATACGTACCATACCGAGGGAGCTGGTGTGTGTCTTCCTACGCCATGTGTTTCGCTGTGCTGACGTTTTATTAGGCGGCGGCCATGCTCCCGACATCATCGTCGTCTGCGGACTTGACAATGTTCTTCCATCATCCACGAACCCTACTCGTCCCTACGCTGCAAATACCCTCGACGAGCATCTCGACGTGAGCTGAGACCACTCGGAGTCGTGTCACGTACGATGTGCTGACCATTTTGTCAAAAGATGCTCATGGTCTGTCACCACCTTGACAAATCTATCGTCGAAGATCTCCGCTTTGCAGAATCTCGGATCCGGGGAGAGACCGTCGCCGCTGAGGATGTCCTCCACGATACTGGTGCGATTTCCATGATAAGTTCTGATTCACAAGCAATGGGACGGGTTGGCGAGGTCCTGGCGAGGACGTGGCGAACTGCGAGCAAGCTCAGGTCATTGCGGGGTCCTCTCACCGAGCTCGGGGACACCGATGAATGTGACAATGGTCGCGTGAAGCGCTATATCGCGAAATACACCATCAATCCGTGCGTGTTATCGAGTGCACTGATGCTCGTTGTTTGTGCATGTGGCATTTCCTGATCATGGTGTTCCCGAAACTGGCTGCAGTGCAATTACGCATGGCATCGACAAACACGTCGGGTCTGTCGAAGTGGGCAAAGTCGCCGACCTCGTCCTTTGGAAACCTGACCACTTTGGCGCGAATCCTGAGATGGTGCTCAAGTCGGGTGTTATCGCGTGGGCCCAGGTACGTTCCCGAATCGTTCCTTGGTCTCGTCTCAACACCGGACTGATGTTCCTTTTCCACTTTCTCACCCATCTCCCTTATCGTCCTCTCTCCCCCCCCTTCCTTCACATTACGCATATGGATAGATGGGTGAGGCCAACGCGTCCATACCGACTGTACAACCAATCTACGGCCGCCCAATGTGGGGCTCCTTCCCTCCCTCCGCCGCCCTGAACTCGATCGCCTTCGTCTCACAAGCCTCCATTCAGACCGGCACCATCGCGTCCTACCACCTCAACAAGCGCGTCGAGCCCGTCATCGGATGCCGCCGCGTGACGAAGCGAGACATGAAGTGGAACGACGCGTTACCAAAGGTGGTCGTTGATCCAGAGAGTTATGAGGTGCGCGCGGACGGGGTGTTGATGGACATTGAGCCTGCGACGAGTGTGCCGCTTGGGCGGGAGTATAATTTCTTTTGAGCTGGCGAGCCTGAGGAATCGTGCGGGCGGGCGCGAGTGGGGGAGGGGGGGGCATGTACGTGTATGCATTTATATTCATTCGGGGAGGCATTTTTCAAGTCGAGGGAACGCGACGACAAGACTCGAACTTGGAATTTGGGTTTATTTATGTATGAATTCATGTAATCTGTATCTTACCGAACTTGGAATTTTTGAACTTCCATGGAAAGTAACGTTCAAATATCAATATCAATAGCCCGGGTGCGGCGAGCGCGCATTGGCGTTGATGGGAGAGACAGACATCAACTCATGAAGACGTTCCGGGCAGTTAGTACTCACTGCAGCTCCC
>JBBPUO010000087.1:53520-68744 GCA_038094755.1 Caloboletus firmus | reverse complement strand
TCCAGGATGCTCTCTCAAAAATTGTGTTCGGAATACATTTAGTAACCAATAACCAGGTTGCACAAGATGAATGCACTTGTGGGCATCCAGGATACTGTTACTATAGTCATAATTTCTGTTTGGAACACATTCAATAACCAATAACCAGGTTGTACAAGATGAATGCACTTGTGGGCATCCAGGATCCCATCGCTATAGTCATGATTTCTGTTCAGAACACTTTCAATAATCAATAGCCTGGTCACACAACATGAATGCACTTGTGGGCATCCAGGATGCCATCACTATATAGTCACAATTTCCATTCGGAACACTTTCAATAACCTACACCCCTGTCACTACATACAGTCAGAATGTATAGCAAGGTTTTACAAAACCAGTGCACTCATGGGCCTCCAGGATGCTCAAGCCACCAGGTATAGTCAGAAGTCTCTGCATCCCTAATGACTGGTATGTACCTCTGGGCATCTGGCATGTGTGTCAAGTCCTGCAGGTCTTTCATGAAAAAAATGTTCACCCTAGAGCTAGGGAAATCCAGAAAGTCAGTCCCATAAACAATACATGGGAACTCTCCCACGAGAGAGTCTTCTGAGATGTTTCTCACCTCTGGCTTCCATAGTATATCTACCAGTAGTCTGAAAACTGATGAGGCATCAATGCCAAAATCCCCTCTTGTGTAGTCCACTGCAAGGATTTTTTCAGCTACATACCTCATCTACCTATCCAGTGATCCCCACCCCTACTGTGAGTGAGTCGAGGCCAGGAAAGAGTTTTGAAGTGCGATCAGCGAGAGAAATGATTTTCGTGTTACCATACAGGAAGAAAGTCGATTGCTAGGGGGGAAAAAAAACATCTACATAGACTGGCGAAGGTAAATAGGTCAGTGCCGCCCTCTTTCGTGGCCTTGTCTTGTCGACTGAGCATATTTTTTAGGGGAAACCTACGCAGATGAACTACGTATCTTAGACACTCATCGATGATCATTCGACGATACAGGGATTCACAAATATAAATCGTTTTCATTTTACACGGATCATGAATATGTCCTCGGATTTGCTTCCTCGCCCAGAGCCTTAATAGACCCACGGGTCCATCCGATATCTCGCCCACTCTCTCCATGCATCCCACTCTTCCTTGAACGCCTCACGGAGCGATCTCCTGCGGGCACCGCTCAACGATGACGATATCGCGGCCCAATTGGTATCGAGCTTCTCAAAGAACCTACTCTATCCCTTCATGTACATTGTTTCCAAACTGAACCCATCCGTCATTTCATCCGTAGTTTTTTGCTTTGCATCAAGCAACAAAATACGGATGAAATTGGGCATTGAGGACCATAAAGTTAAACGAGTCGGCACTGAGTAGCTCATTATTAACAAACATTTTACCGTCCGGATACATTGAAGCTTAAGAAAACAAAGAACATTTAAAGGCGATGTATTGAAAGGGAATAGTCGTACAGAACAATTTCAAGAAGCTTGGAAAGTGGCCGTGACATGTAGTGAGGATATCTAGCACCTCGGATACTTAGTATGCGACTTGCGAAGAAAAAGAAATACCCAAGTAAAGAACCCCCCCCGGCATCCTAGACCAAATCAACAAACCGCAACGTCGTTCCCGTTTGCGGTGGAACCGTCCAACGCCAATCTCACAACATTGTTCCTCCTGTCCTCATCATGCGTGAATGCCTTGTAGCGACGGACAACACGGCTCCACTGCAGGTTCCCGGCAATCACGTCGAACAATCCATCTACATACAGAGCAAGGTATTGATCCATTTCTGGGCCGAAAGACGGTAGTTCCCGCCTGCACGCGTGGAAACGTTCAAGAGCTGCTTTAAACAATTTCTCGGTATAATCGAGCCTCCCTTGGAAATCCAGGTGTGCAGTCTCCGGGTCCTCCTCTATAGCCGTCAAAATATTGGTGAACGCGCCGTCAAAGCTATATTCCTTCTTGAAGGAGTGGATATCCTGGACGAAACATAAACTAGGTTTTAGGGGGGGACAAGTAGAGTCGGAAGAGTTTCTCACATTCGAAATGATTAGCATATCCGCCACAGCATCCTGCATCTCCTGTACGACTGAACTAGCCAAGACATCGTCGGGGATGTAGAGACGGCGAGTAACCCGGACGAGTACAAAGTACACCCAAGTGCCGACCGTCAGCCGACGCTTGATGATATACGACTGAATGTCAAGGGTCGCGTTCTTATCCAGATATACTTTCCGCTCGTGTGATTCTTGGGCCATGTTCATTAGCATCTTCTTGTTCCCTGCGATGAACTGGGGCCAATGGAAGGAGCCCACAGCGGCCTTGATGCTGGGCATTAATTCACTGCATCAGAAATGGTTTCAACACAACCAAGCACGGAGTAAATGGGTCGACCAACATGCGCATCATTTCAATCACGGGATTCTCAACTCTTTCGCTTCCATCCCGGAGAGTATTCATCCACAAATGCGCAAGCGCTGCAGCGGCTTCGCCTGAGCTACGGTCACTATACGAATTCCGTGAGCTCGTGAGAAACGAACGAGGAAAATTATACGCGCATTACATCGTCTATCAAGAATGCCGCCGCAGTGTAATCGATAATTCCTTTCAATTGCTCGTAGGAAGCAAGTGGGTATACCAGGGAGATTCCCAGTGGAGATTCAGCTTCGTAGACCTCCTGGTAGCGGGAATCAGACAGGATGGGGTGATGAATGATAGCAGCGAATACACACCACAGCTGAGGACCCGTCAAGCTTCTTTTCCACCCACGCGTTGAATGCATCATTGACTTCCTTGAAGTGGGGACTAATCTCGCCACCTGGCTTCTCGGGGAGCAACGCGAGGAAGTTAGGAAAACGGTATGCTTCCGTGGGCATAAGGGGCGGTGGTGATTTTCTTGCATGGCGACGAAACATGCAGCATTTGTACCCTCTGGCTCCTTGAATCCATGCTCACGACGTTCTGGATCCGAACTGAAACCAGCTAATGAGGTTAGTTGGTTTCAGAACAGTTAGTAACTACTGACACGTTCTTATCGCTATAACAAGAAGCCTCTGCCGCACCTGCCTGGATTGACGACTCATGATTCAGTGAAGCAACAAGTACATATTTAGTTGACTTCGCTGGGGAGACAACTTATGTACAAACAGATATCAATACCTCACGGAACGAGCTAGATAGCGAGGGGTTGTCTCATAGACGCAGCTAGTCACCAGACACTAACCGTTTCCAGCACCAACGAAGTTGTCCATGGTGTCTACCACATCGAGGTATGCCTTCCAGTCGCCGTCCGTATCAGACGAGAAAGGCTCCTATCGCATGCGCCCACCGCGTAGTTCCCGTCCCGGCTCCGGCCTGCGCCGCTCCTCAAATCCAACTTCGCGTATGTACCTTCACGTCCCGTACCGCCGCACCCGTCATCTGGCGATACTCGTGGCGCTCCTGGCGTGCGGCGTGCTCTTCTGCTTCACGTGCGCGTATTGGCTATTTACGACGAGGTACGGTCATCTCTCCCCTTCTGTGCGTATTCTCTTGGTCTCGCTGATTTGGTCTCATAAAGTCAACGCGTCCCAGCGCGCCACTTTGGGGCAGCCTGACGTGCCTCTCACCGTGCCACACGCACCATACCGGGATCTGACTACTTTACGCCAACTTGACATCTCCTTAGACTCCCTCGACGAACCCGACACCCGTCTCAACATCCTTCGCGCCGATGTCACCACCACCTACCTTGCCTACCTTCCCCACAGCGGCCTTCACAACCAACGCATCGCTCTCGAAAACGCTCTCACAATCGCACGTCTCCTGAACCGCACCCTTCTCATCCCACCCGCTCGTCTTGGCCCAAAGACCCTGCGCTACGTTCGCTCAAGCACACTCGCCCGTATGCTCCGGCTCAGCAATAAGCAGTACGGACGAGATCACTGTACGCGTATCCCAACGGACGTACCACTGCCTGATGAATGTGTGGATTATATGGCGTACACGCTTGTCCCTTGGGCGTGGCTAGTAGATTTGAGCCCGATAGAGGCCCAGCAGGCGCTCGTACGCGCATCGAACGGGACTGCAGCATGGATAGAGACATGGTTAGGGGTTCGTCCCAATGAGACGCTCTTTCTCCCCGATACAGAGCCATACGAGTACCAGTTCGTGGATATCCCTGCGCCCGTGCGGAACGGCGACAAGTACCTCCACACCATCTCTATCGACATGCTCGCTTCTGCGCCCCAGCGTCTCATCCAACTCGGGACCCTCTTTGGCTCCTCACGACTCCGACTCCGGAATGCGGAGAACCAACGGGTACGGGGAGAGGTGAGGCGGCACATGGTACTTGGCAATGCGGCGTTGACGTTGGCAGCGGAGAAGATCGGGAAGGTGCTTGGGGGAACATATGTTGGGGCGCATGTGCGGGTGGGAGATGGTCAATTTCAAAAGGGGGCACGTGCGAATGTGAGGCTTGTTTGGTGGAAACTCGTTCGGGACGTCCTGGGACTGGACACACAGACGGCGTTGGGGCTCGAGAGGCATATTCTATTAACGATGGGTGGGATGATGACGGGGTACGGTGAAGACCAGGACGACAATATAGATGAAATGAATACAGATGAAATGCTAGGGCCGCCAGAGATACCCGCGGATATTCCCAGTTCGCGTGTACCCCATCCCCCTCTCCCTCCTCTTCCCGACACGTTTTCCCCCAAGCTTCCCTGCCGCAACCAACTCCATACAATACCCAGCCTCCGCCGCTTCAATGTTCCCCTGTTCATCGCGACCGATGCACCAGACGGCCTCAACGATCCGCTACTCGTGCCTTTGCTACGTGCGTTTCCATGCGCGTTTATTTTGGGATCATTCCAGACAGAGACGGCGCATCTTGAGGGGTTGCAGAATGGGTATGATGGGGTGCATTTGGAAAGGTACCTAGCTCCGATCGTGGATGCGTTGGTGATGGGTGGGGCGTGGGCAGTGGTGGGGACAGAGGGAAGCACGTTTAGTCGATATGTGGAGGATGTGTTATGGAGAGTGTCGCATGGTTGGGAGATTGTGCAAAGGGGATGAGTGGTCGCACTGTTCTTCGATGTATTATAGCCCCTAGATTCAAAGGCTCCCGCCGCACCATTCTGCGCCCAGCAAAACCTAGTCGATTTGATGAGCCATGATGTACCTGCGTTTGGTTAGGTTGTTCAGCTCATGCGCTATCGGATCCTAGTTGCGGTTCAGTTGTGCGCTGGCAGGCCAATGAGGATTCTATCGAGCCTGCCAGCTGTTGTTCAGCAGCCGTTCATTTGACCTACTTTGCCGTAAGAGTTAAGGGAAACAACAAGCTTGATGCGCGCCGGCGATTTGCTTGCGTTCCCAAAAAATACATGAGGTAAGCTCGATGAAAGGTCCATCCCGCGAGATATAGGGCGTTGAATACATACATACCCCTCCCTCCTCTGACACGGAACTGTCGTAGCCTGGTCTACATCTCCCGATTCGATGGTAAGCAGATTGAGTATGTCTGAGGTGTATTGCCCGTTCCCAGGTCATCGTAAAATAGTTTGGGGAAACAGTCGACGCTGGAAAAACAAAAATGTGAGTCGGCGTCATAATACAGAACCAGACACAAGAGCTTCGCAAAAGCGAATTGGCCGTGATGTTGGTAAATAGGGACGAACTCACTAAAAAGATAAATACCAAGGAGAACAATCCCTACGGAAGACTTGTGCTAAATCAACGGGCTGGACTATCGTCGACGGGTGACTCAGGCTTCTGTACCTGAGCAACGGTCACTATACGAACCACGGAGCGATTGGGCGCATGTACGTACGTGCTTTAATCTTCCGCCAATGAAAGTTGTTATCACATAGTTAAGAATCCTCGTCTTTAAAGTGGGGATGGATCCAAAGAGTGACTTGCTTGCTTGGTTATCGTGCGCGTAGTATTTGCAGCTCTGAGCCGCCAGATGCACCAGGACCCAGGAAAAGAGTGCACTCGGCATGGACATACCACTCCTCTATGCATTGTGGACTTAGCTCTCGGCAGGATGTGCGTTTCAACGCGCAGGAATGAAACGGGGGCGAATTGCTGTTCTAGATTCCTTTTAACGCGGTTACAAAAAAAGGCGAATCTACAGTTGCATGCGTCGGCGTACACGCCAATGGCGTGCCGTCAAATGTCTTCTCTACCCTTGGGTTGCATTCCGCTTCAGCTTGCCTGAAGTAGGGAGTTATCTTGCCATTTGACCCCCTGGAAAGCAATGCGAGGAATGTTATTTGAAAGACGGTATGTGACGTTAGCGCCAAACGACGCTATTCGGGGTGTTTAAGAGGCGTAACTGAAGGAACAACGAAGAAAAACAAGTGTCGTTGTTGTGGTATAGCGCTTGGATTCAAAGCCTCTGCGGTACTCTTCGGCACTCAGTAAAACTTAGTCGACTTGATCAACCAGGACGTACCTGCGCTCGGTTAGATTGTCCGGCTCATGGCCTGTCAGATTCTATTTTCGGATCAGTTACACGTTGGTGGGCCAATGAGAGAACTCCACCCAGTGTATAAGCTGGCATTCAGCAGCCGTTTATATAACCTGCTTTGCTGAGAGACAAGGAGAATAGAGCTTTGAGAGGTTGATTTGCTTGCATCTCCCCAAGGACCTGAAGTGAACTTGACATATACTCGGCATCACAAAATGGCACCAGACCGAGGAAACAATAGGGCATAAAACACGTAAATACCCCCTCCTTCGTCTGGCATTGAGTTGTTGTAGCCTGGTCTACGTTGCCCGACTCCGTGGTACCCTCAAACAGATTGCGACTGGGGGTCATATGAGGCAGAACGAGACGAGAGCTTGGCAGAAGCGGATAGGCCGTGATGTTGGCAAATAGGGAAAACCTCACTAAGCACATAAATATCAAAGATAAAAATGCCTACGACGTACCCGGGCCAAACTAGCGAGCTGGAACGTCGTCGTCAGTGACCCAGAGCTGTCAAAGCCCAACCTCGCAATGTTGTCCTTCTTGTCTTTGTCGCTCATGAATGTATTGCAGCGATACCTAACATGACACAATTCCTGGCTCGAAACCACCAGGTCGATTGAATGGACCGATCTGCATACAGCCCGACATAATGACCCATTTTGAACGATTACCTTTCTCCTGAATACGGAGAAGCGGTCGAGGGCTACACTGAATAGCTTTTCAGCGTGCTCGAGTCCCCCCTGTCCCCCTGTGTATGCAGGCGATCAGTGTTCGCCCCCGTTCATCGCCACAGATGCACCCGACGGGCTTCAATGATCCACTACTCACACCTTTGCTACGTGCGCTTCCATGCACGTTTGCTCTGGGGTCTCTCGGAACATAGACAGCACATCTTGAGGGGTTGCGCCACGGGTATGATGGGGTACATTTAGCAATGAACCTAGCCCCCGATTGTGGATGCATTAGTGGTGGGTGGGTGGAGGCAATGATGGGGACGGAGGGGGACACGTGTAGTAGGTATGTGGAGGACGTGTCGCACATACTTATGGGGGATGAGCGGTTCCGCCGCGTCTTTTCGCCTAATATGAATGAGAGAGAACTGCTACGATGAATTTTGACAGAAGATATTTCGAGTTTAGGAAGGACGTCCCGCCGTTTTCCTTTTTAAGGGCTTGCCTACTACGAAGCGCCTTCGATGGAACGCGGCTCCCCCTCTTCTCCCACACCCGCGGACCCAGGTAACACGGACGCATTTCAGAGGTGGCTTAAGAAGGTCGCTGTGCTGACTGGCATTGGCATCACTCCTGAAGAACGCCAACGTGGCTTCGAGGACCAGCAACACGCTCGTTGCGAAAGATGGAAAACCGAGTTGATGAATTACAGTCCGTCTCTGTCGTTGTTTCCTCGTGCTGATGCTTACAGTTTTTGCTTGCGAATCGGCGTTTACTTCGCTCGTGGATATGACTCAATGCGACTCACTCCACCTAGGTCCGTCTGTGGTTTTTATGCTCAAGCATCTTCGTCTTTCCGGCTGCGCTGTACCACCTGAGAATATTATGTGTGCGCCATGCGATTTTACACGTTCTGGAGGGTTCCATCCGGCGGGCGCCATCGTGCTATGCCAAAATCATCCCAGCAGCAAGCGACACATGGAGGATACGCTGACACACGAGCTTATACACATGTATGATCACTGCAAGTTTAACGTTGACTGGCACAACTTGCGACATCACGCTTGTAGTGAAGTGAGTCGATGGAACCAGTTTTTTTCTTTGTTGTGCCCGTTTTCGTCGCTGACACGACTGTATGCTGTAAAGATTCGCGCAAACAGTCTGAGTGGGGACTGCAGGTACATGCGTGAACTCGCCCGGGGACACGTGTCGTTCACCAAACAACACCAGGTAACCTCTCCGATGCTTGCTATATCCGCCGTTGACGCCTCCTTTTCTATCTCTTGATCCGTGATCCCTCATCATTATATTTTTGGATGGGTACACAGACCTGTGTCCGTCGGAGAGCGATCTTGTCTGTCCGGGCGAACCCAAAGTGTCCCGACGAAGCAACGGCGGCGCGTGCGGTGAATGAAGTTTGGGAGAGTTGTTTCAACGACACGCGACCGTTTGACGAGGTGAGTCGGTCTGATTTCGTACGTGTGTGTGACGGATGACGCTTCTTCCCACGCAGATCTATTAGGCCGTTTTACTATAATTGGTCTCGAAGGAGGGTTCAATGTTCGGGCGTGTTTACAATAGCGGTTGTCCCATCTCCAGGCGTATGACTCTTATTCGTAATGGCCAAGGCTCAGTAGAATACGTACGAGTTTGCACGGTTACACATGAATGAACGTCGGTGGACATAGAGCTCTCTGAAACGGACTAGCCAAGTCTGAGAAAACGTTGCGAAGCAGACACATGCCGGCATCGCACCAGAATCGGCGTGGGAATTTTAGGTTCGTATTCAGACCATGCGAGGATAAAAAGCCATCCGCTCCATCCTTCCTCCCGCAACTCTCCCAGTTCCCTTCACGTCCTTCCCTCCCTGCTCCCTTAATTGGCCCTCGTGCTTGCTTCCTTACGAGTCAACATGTTCGCTAAGCTTAGGTAGGTGTTTTTTCTCTTGGGTTGCCCGTCGTCCTTGTCAGCTTGGTTTTCTAGCACACTCGCGCTCCTCCTTCCCTTCGTCTCGGCTCTGACCCTCAACACCCCCATTGGTGTGACGAGTGGAGATACGGTGACAATCTCTTGGACGGCCACCACCTCGGATCCTGGCACCTTCTCCCTCGAGTTGACCAATACCGTTTTCCATTACGCCTTCGCCATTGCAAACAACGTGGTGACTGCTTCGGGTGAAATCACCATTACACTTCCTGAGGTTCCTGTCACGTATGTTGCATTTTGTCCGACACCTTGTATTTCCGATGGCTGATTGACGCGTTTTCAGTGATGGTTACACTATCGAGGCCGTCGCCCCCAAGTGAGGCTTTCCATATTTGGTTCTTGGCTCACCATTGATATTATGTTATTTTCTTAGCAACATCGGCGATGTTTATGCTCAGAGCGGTTCCTTCTCCATCGGTGCCACGACCACTAGCTCGACCTCCTCAGCATCTACGACTTCTTCCGCTTCCACCGCTACTGCCTCTACGTGGGTACTTGTCTGTCGAGAGGCTACTGTGTTGTTAACTGTTGTTTCAGCCTGTCGGGTTCCATTGTCACCCCCTCGACGACTGCCACCGCCCCTGTTTCGACGGTCTCGACCGTGGCCTCTGCAGCAAGCTCCTCCGCAGCTTCTTCCACTCCCTCGACCTTCACGTCTGGTGCTGCTTCGTTCAGGGTGATTGGTGTGGCTCCCGCTGCCGCTCTTGTTCTTTCGGCAGTTGCTGGCGCTGCTATGGTGTTCTGAAAGCTACGCTGAAAAAATCCGACGTCTGGGCAAGCATTCTCTTTGGCTCGGCTGTGTCAGGGTTTTATATCGTATACCATTTTCTTCCCCGGTTTCTAGCATTATTGGTTGTGGTGTTTGGTGACATTTTACATTAGCCTGATTACCTGTCACTGCACGTACTTTGTGATCGGACCTCGAATACTGGTTCCCTCTGGACGCTTGGACAGAATGTGTCATTTCTGCTCTATTTCATAGAAGACCTTGTTCTTTACATGATAATAGAGGGTTGTGGTATGAGATTGTCATGCTGGCATGCTAATTTGGGGGTCTCTGTCGCGGTTATTTCCACGATGCTGTTCTTGTTGTCTTGCTTGTCTGTCCGTTTCAACAATGTTTTTACGCTTGAACATGTACATATGCTGTGATTGTTTTCTGATGGTGATGTATGGTTGGCATTGGCACTGGTGATCAGCAATTCAACATGTTTGTGCAGACTTCTGTGCAGGGAATAATACCCATGGATTGTGTAACACACTTGCCATCAGCCAATCAAGTGCTAAGCCCTCGCGAGCCTACGCGAGGGCTTTCAGAATCGCAATGTACATAATAATTGCAGCGACTTGGGTGCTGTCATTTTGGTTATGGTGGCGGATCATGACACAATTTGTGCGGTACGCGAACTGCACAACATCTTCATGAACTCTTGGCCGACAGGTCATTAGTGCAAACCTGGTCCTCGATTTCAATACACAAGTTTGGGCCAGTCAGGGCGCGATTCGGGAATGGACAGGCGTTCCACTGTTGTATGTATTAAGCTCAATCTAAAGGCAACGGGAGGCGAGCGACTTCGGACTCCGTTCATCCACCCCTTGATGCGAGTGACACCGATCCAAAAAAATCGGATAGGGTCAGCCCGTTACTTGTGCAGATGCGGCCGAGGCGCGGGATGCGGGTGCGGGGGGGGGGATATGTCGCAGTTCGTCTACGCGTCACGGTTACACATGTCCGCGTGGGGCGGCATCCCAGGGGTAGGGATGTCCAAAAGGACCCCGTTCGTCACGGTACACGTTGCAAACGCGAATTCGACGAGCAGCGCAAGGGTAAATGACCGAAGCGTAGGACGCTTGGGATTTGGAAATTTGGGACGGGCGTGTCGAGTTCCAAGTGCTTTTTCAAGAGGTACTAGATACCAGGGGAGACTGGCGGCCGATTGTGGGGTATCCGTATTCGAATAGTAACAGTAAATGGTGGGGAACGGGTGAAAGGATGTGCATGGGCGTGGGGTAGTGTATCTGGGAACCGGGGGGGGGCGCAAGCTTGAGGGCGAGAACCGCGCATGGACGAGGCATCTTCACGGGTCTTGAGCGGCAGAACGCCCACACCATGAACGGAGGTGCAAAAAGGCGAGGTATTGGCATTTAGGCTTGAAGGAAGGGAGAAGAGTCGATTCTAGAACGCTATGGTACATGCACTTCCGAAGCTCGTTGTCAAGGGGAAAGCCCGTTAAAAACCGTTCAACGCTGAAACTTGAAAGTTTACGGCGACTTGGCACGACCGTGTTGTCACAGTCAATTGCGTCCGTGCGGCTGTGTCTCGAAGATAGGACGCAAGACTCGTCAAGGGCGAACCAGTGAACGTTACTTTTTAGTGCTTCGCTACCAATGGTCTTGCCTGGAATGATCAGGATGCCCATGCAAGATAATTCTCGAATCGATGGAGGTTGAACTACGGCACGGGGTTAACAGGTGGTGCTTTACACGCACATAGGATGGCAGTCGCATTTCCGAGAGGCACATGGAACGGGGCACTGCGGCCTCTTCGCGCAGCCGGGCTTGCTGGCTACCAAATGAACGACAATGCACGAGTAGCTGGTTGGCGGCGTAATTTGCCGATAAGTGGAAAATCATGAGTTGTATATGCGAGTTAGGTGTGATATAAGTACATGGCTAAACGTAGCCTGTAAAAGAGGAGACAGGCATTCTCGTGTTTTGGTTGTTCGTACGTACTCCATATCTCCACGCAGTGTGCACGCACATGCAACGTCGGTAGGATGGCGGGCGGACTACTTCAACTTCTTCTTTCTGTTGTTGCGAAATATGAGTATAGCTATGAGGAAAGAGAAAGGTATACGTACGGACGGAGCTGTGAAGAGTGACCACAGCCACGTTTGCGGCAGTTGGTTGCACGGGGTGGAAGGCGTGCGTAACATTTTCGGCATATCTGCTTGTCACAGTTGTACTTTGATGCAAGAACCTTGAGCGAGGGCTCGATGATTCCGCCACGAAGACTAGAAATCCTTTCAGTATACAAGAACAAAGAAGTATACTTGGATAGGGTGGCGCACCGGAGGACGAGGTGGAGGGTAGACTCTTTCTGGATATTGTAGTCGCTAAGGGTACGACCGTCCTCGAGTTGTTTACCAGCGAAAATGAGACGTTGTTGGTCAGGGGGGATACTATATGTACGTGACCATCATCGGGGGTACGGATGATGGATGTGACATGGACACTTACCCCTCCTTGTCCTGGATTTTGGTCTTGACGTTGTCGATGGTGTCGGAAGACTCAACCTCGAGGGTGATCGTCTTCCCGGTGAGGGTCTTGACGAAGATCTGCATCTTCTCGGCGTCGGTGAAGGTGTTGCAATACGAGCAGGACGGTGCTGACCTCGGAAGGTGGATAATCGTGGGAACAATTGCGTGGTACTGTATAGTTGATTCGGTGGCTGGGATGTATTGAGGGCTGGTCTAGTCCCCGATCGGGTGATGACTAAGCAACTTGGTGGTATTGCGGGGCTTCCAAAACGAACGATATGCGTCGACGAGCTCCCAAGTTTTTTGCGGGTGCATTCGACAATGGTACGTTTGCAACGATTCCTATTCATTACCTTCGTGATGAGAATTCTTCGTAATACTCAGCTCACTTCGATAGTCTGCTCGGCAGGCAATGAGAAGAACGCGAATTCTTTACCTGATCTCTTGCCTTTTTGTCCCATAGTTTGAGCCGTTTACTGAGTCTTTTTTCCCCCGTGGAACAGTTTACGTTTGAGTGGTCACAAAAGTCTACCTTTAAAACGCATGTGGGGCTCTGTCTCAGAGCTAACCCGGGTAAGCCCAGCTTCTATTCGGCTTTCTCGTTCAGGATGTAGTTGATTGCAACCGCGACGTGCATGCACCATGGGCGTTGTTCCTTCGGGACCCATTCAAGTCTCTGATTTTCCTTTTCCCGTGTCATCTTTCCGAGCTAACTATGTTTGTTCCTTGCAGTTATCTTGTGCACACTTTTCAACCTTGCGCACCACTCTGTATGGACTGTTGTACCTAATTTGCAATTCCAGAATAACTGCGGACAAGGTCGGCAGAAACATTGCTTTGGTTTGGCGCGTATTCGGTTCTCCCTCGGGTTGGAGCCCTCCGTGTGAATGATGACAAGGAAGGAACGTCACGAGCAAGGTAATATTTTGAGTTGCGCCCAAGATATTTGACTCCATGACGTTTGTTTTTGGCTCGTTGACATAAATGATCCGACGCCGTGACGTCCAGTTAGCGAATAAAGTGATGTTCTTTGACGATAATCTCCCCACTCAGTAATGGTGGCGTCTTCATTCCGGCCGCGTAAGTACGGGAGACAACACGTTCGTTCTTCGAGCCGTGATGCATTATTGTGTCGTAAACTTATGCATCACGAATAGGCCCCCTTCACTCCCAAGTTCAATTTATAAATCTCTTCTAACGGCTGTCGCCGTTTCCTGTTGGGAGTCCCGACGCAACATTCTTTCCCTCTAGAGTGTGCTTACTGTCAGGCATTGCGCCTCTCAGGGTCATATATTAGCCGTCTCAGAATTTTCTACACCTCGAAGTCATGTCTGACTTTCACTTGGTTGACCCTCAGGGCTGGGAGTATGACCTTCAGTCTGTTTGTTCTTTCCCATACTTCCATGATGCATGCACGACGCCGACGATTCCTCCCAGGTGTACTCGGCCTACATGGGTTACTTCCAACTCCACGGCATACCATGGTATGGTACACCTCCTGCACCGACGCCAATGTTCTGCTGATGCCTTCTCTCGACCGTTGCAGGCACGATCTGACGTGGGGTCAGTTCTTTGAGACGTTCGAAGGATTCCTCGCCTTCTCCTGGCCCGTGATCACAGTCACAGATGGACGCACAGGCCGTGCGCACATTGTGACGCGTATAAACTCCATCGCGGCCTTCGTGAAGATGATCAAGACACGGTACGTCCTGCCTTCGTCCGGCGCCTTCCCGAAACTCATCCCTCCGCCACTCCTGTGTTCATCCGCCTGCAGGTTCGGAGAGGGGCTTCCCCAAGTAGACAATATGCTCCGCGTCACGCCTTCTGAGACCTCCCAACGACAGCTTCGGCATGTCAACGACTGGACGACCTACAAGAAACTGCACTCGGCGCTCCCCGCTGTCGCCCTTGCGGCGTTCAAAGCCCGCGTCCGGGCCGGTGACCCGAATGTTATCCGAGAACTCTGGGCGATGCGGGACAAGACCTTTTTAGCCGTAGATTTCGAATCCCACGAAAAAAACGATCGGTCATGCGTCGAGTGGGGATATGCAGCTATCCGATGTAGCTATCTCGAGGCGTATGTCCTAGACTCGTCCCAATGCGCGTGATACTGACTGATAGGGTGACTTTAGAGCGGGCGCATGGCCACCTATACCGAACACGAATTATCGGTGCGCACTTTTTTAGGTAGTCATATTGCAAGGCATCGGGCGCTGAGTCGCCGCAGCAAGGGTCACTACATCATCTCCGAATATACGAATACGTTCAACCAGGCATCGCCTGGCGTGTCGTGGCAGGTACGTTCTATCTGCGCCTTTCTGATCTCGTCATGCCTAAAGTGGACTTTATTGACGTGCAACTTATGTCTTCATGTTTTTCTTTTGGGTTATGGGTGCCGGCTTGGAAACTGTAGTATGCCGTGCGTGACGTTCTCGACAAGCCATCCGTACCTCTATTGACGAAAAAAAAATTGATTGCCCATTGGAAAATAACCAAAATGAATGAAACTCTAGTTTGGAGAAAGCCAGATGATACCGAAAACGAAAATGCCACGTATCATCCAATCTGTTCTGAGGTGAGCCTTGAAAGCATGTCTACCAGTGTGTTGTGTTGTGTTGACGTCCCTACAGTAGTCTCGTTAGCCCAGACTCTGAAACGGTTGCCAATAGCGTCGTGCTCGTCGGACACGGCATTCAGGCAATTTTGCAACGTCTCGAAGAGATGCATATCAGTACGTCGATCCATCTTTGCTCGCGTGTTTCTATCCGACTCACCTGATGGGACCTATCTCCTTTGGTTGAATTTTCCATCTCTGAATGTCATGAACACATCTAGAACTCCCAAATAACATCCTCACCC
>JBBPUO010000087.1:32243-45857 GCA_038094755.1 Caloboletus firmus | reverse complement strand
TGCTGATCGATTGGACCTGAACGGAGGGTGATTCGAAACTTCCACAGGGCCAAGGCCCCCGCCGAGATAGAATTGAACCCCGAAGCGTGCAGCGGCAATACCGCATAATTATGGCATTTGATAGAAGCGTTGTGGGAGGAAGGCACGAATTGATCGAGGGAGAGAGAGAAGAGCACGGTACACATATAACCGTGTACGACGCAGTCGGCAAAGAGGACATCAACGATAAGTTCCGGCATGCACGCACAGATGTGTGTGTGTGCAGAAGCTGTGGGGAAGTGGGGAAAAGTGGGAAAGACGGAGGATCGGAGGAAGAAGGGTTAAAATTGACGCCGATACATGGGACGGATTAATGAGGAGGACGAAGACCGATAGGTGGACGCATTGGAACTTGTGGGATGCGGGGGGCGAAGTCTGGGAGGTCAAGAGTAGGCTGGTACTCGTGTGATGGACAAAAATTGCGTGGGTGCCGTCGCTGAGCACCAGCGTTCGCGGCGATCAATGTTCACCACTCAGAGACGCAATCAATCACGGAATTCGATCAGCGATAGGGATCCTCTGAAATTGGGGGGAGGGGTCAAGAGGACCAAAATGCGAAAGAAGGTTGAATATGAATAGCCCTTGGAGCCTGCTTGGAGCGGGAAAAAAGTGTCAAAACGATACTTATCGAACGCCGGTGCAAACGTGTTATCAGGATTACCTCAACGATCCCATGCCCTATTGCATTGTAAAAAAAACAGATTAAGTTGGGGATGCGGGGCTGTCCAAAGTAGATTAGACTGCTTGGCATGTATGGCACCCCGAGCGAAACGTTGAGCTTAACTGACAAGATCCCTTCCTCCCCTTTGAACAACGCGTACGCATCATTGAATGGAAGGACCCACCTTTTTTGTGGATAGTGTAAGCCAGCAGGTTATCACAATGCAACCGGCCATAGTAATTAAAGGGTGCGGCTGGGAGTATTTGGTGACGACGGCTGTTGGGCGCAGTTTAGATAGGATCGATAACATAAGAGTACTTGGCAAAATGTTGGATTGCAGCTCCACGATGGGCACTAAACCCCCGCATGATGCTATGAATCCCGACTGTCTTGATTCACGACCAGGATTAGTTTATCTCGGCAGGTGGCGTGGTGAGGTACGCGATAACCCAATAGGCGAGCCTTCAATGAGGAACACATTTGGAATAATTGGAGGGATAATCCATCGCTGATTGTTGTCGTCGGTGGACGTCGGTCAGCCCCGCAAAGCAAGTGGCAAAATGATCACGTGAGTAGACGCGTCGGGGTTATTCCCACGGTCCACCAAAGTCGAACCTGCGCGCGCGCGTCCAACATCCGTCGATGACATACACCACCACGTACTGTTCAACGAGATAACCAAAACAGAAAGAAGAAAAAAAAATGGATCAAGACATGATTACCAACATTACGCTTGACCACTTACCAGATCTCTCCGAGGCGAGCGTATCATTCCAAATTCCCAATCACGACGCCTCCGCGGACTTGCTCGCTGACCACACTGGCGGGTTCGATTTGCTATGCAACGCCGTCGACGACGATGCGAGTTTTGCGCCCGTAGTGCCTAGGCATACCCGTGGACCAGCCCTCACTCTTGGCGAGCTAACCCCAAGGGCCGAGGCGACATCCCGTCACAGCCCGCACTTACGACGATCGCCTACGCCTACCCAAGTGCCGTCTTCATTAGCTACTCCATCCGTCATCCAGCGTCCACTTACCCTCGGACACCGCAGTCCTGAAAAACGCAGAAAGACACCATCTCGCGCCAAATCCGTACAACTGCAGTCGGGGAGTCCGTCGGTATCCGAGGAGCGGTTTGATCAACTGCGTGCGGAGATAGAGACGCTTGGTCAGGCTGACGAAGCACCAACCCACGTGCAGATACATGTGGTGCAACCTGGGGAGGATAGTTCTGTCGGACGCAAGAGACCGTCGCGCGCCAAATCGAAACTAAGGAATAATGCCCTAGACGGCGCGCCTGCATCCGAGCATCGTCTTGATCCTCTTCCGGAGGAAAAAGACACTGACATGGATGTCAAAACACCAAACCAGGACATACCCATGGCTACGGGTGACGACTGCCCAGCTGAAGCGACGACTATTCCTGTGCCCACGCCTCGCCCAAAGTCAAAGCGAAATCCGAGGACGAGTGCAAAACCTGTGAGTCAGCGCTGGTAACCAGCTTCCTCCATCTACGTACTAATGAGGTGTCTCGAAGACCGTTGCGGCTGGAGAGACCTCCAATCTTCCTGCGTTTCCGGCAACGCACGTGTCAAAGAAGCTGAAGAACGAACCATCCTGTGTTTGGGAAGCACATCAAATACCCCGTTCCGCAGCTGGCCAAATTACCCCGCCGCAATCTATTGCCATTGATACCGCAGAAGGATTACATCCGCCTGCTTGCATAAGTGGCGATATCGACTTCAAGTCCGAAAAAACCCAAATCGTGCGCTCTAGCACCGGTGGAATGACTGATCGCCTCATGTCCTACAGTCAAAAGCTGATATCCTCAATTGGGTATGTCTGCTTGTGCGTTTCAAGATAGTGTCACTCGGAACTGATTGCTGTGCCTTGCGTTATCTGGGCCTTTCTTGGAATTCGGTGCTGCCGTGATTGTTGCTCAAACCTTGTTGCCATACGCGAAATGGTCGCTACTTAGACTTTCCAAACCTTGGCCCGAAAATTCTTCTACGGAAGCTTCCAACGATGCTGTTAGAGTGGCAAACGCACATTTCGGAACTTGGCTGGATGCCGCTCCTCCCCCTCCCTCGTCCCCACCCCAATGTATTGGTGATATCCCCGGTGTCTCCGGCGAGCTGTTCAGACTATCCGAAATCTCGCCGCATAAACAACCGCCCAATGTCCCCCAGCCAAGTTCCGCCGCACACGTTGGAATTCTACAGCAAGGCAGGCAGCATGCCATGACTCCCATGCGACCGGCCAAGAAGCGCGTTAGCACGGATGCAGATCTACCACAAGAATACCACCGGCGCAAAAAGGGGAAGGCTATGCCTGCGAATGCCGAGTCCGAGCGCAGATCCGCAGATGAGGCAGTTTCCCAAGCCCCATCCCTCCCGGGCAGGAAGGGGAAGCATGAAGATCAGCCGGCCACACGCTCTGAAACTTGTCACAGTACGCGGCATCCGAACTCCTCCAAGTCGACATTGCCGAGTGCGCGCACCAAGTACAGGCCCAAACTCAATTCTTCCTCTGGGTGCACAGGGCCAGTACTGGACGCCTTTCCATACTTGTCAAGCTCGGCTAAGGTACATGGTACGTTGAACAAGGATAAAGGCAAACGTGACGAAGGGCAATACAAGGCCCCGAGCGCTCAGTCATCACTGGGAAGGTTTTCGTCCAGGAGGGCAAGACGAGGCAGCGCTGCAGAGCCCTCACACGGACGGCAACGTTCTGGCCCGGTCTCGACCGCTGATTTACCCTTGATAGAGAAGAAGCAGGTACGCGAGGTCCATTAACGGAATAATCGTCCTAAGTGCGCTGACTGGGAGGTGTTTTTGATTGATTGGTGTTGG
Organism: Caloboletus firmus; assembly: GCA_038094755.1. NCBI lineage: Eukaryota > Fungi > Basidiomycota > Agaricomycetes > Boletales > Boletaceae > Caloboletus > Caloboletus firmus. The sequence continues at coordinate 42,305 of JBBPUO010000087.1, read as the reverse complement.
CGCTGACTGGCTTCTCTTGTCATGCTGTGCTTTTTTCTCTCTCTAATGAATGTAACAGAATGCCACGTTGTCTGTGGCACCGCTGACGAAGCCAGTTGGATTTACGTTCCGTGTAGAGGCAAGACTGGAAGCGCGCAAGGCGGAAGAGAGGCTGGCAGTGAGCGAGCCCGGGAAGACGCATCTGCTTCAGCCTGTGCCTGATTCCAAGGCACTCCGGGCATCGCATCAAGCCGAGTTCGCAATTCACAGGAAGGGTGTCGTTCCGAGTGTCCCCGTTGTGCCGTTCTTCTTCTGCACGGAACAACGCGCCAAGGAGAGGGAGAAGTTTGATGAGACGGTGAGACGTAAACAGGAGGAGATGCAAAGGCTGAAAGAGGAGGAACGGCGACGCGAGGTGGAGGAGGAGGAAAGGACGATCAAGGAGTTACGTCGGAAGGCGATACCCAAGGCAAACGAGATTCCGGAATGGTACGCTGACATGCCGAAGAGAAAGGGGACGGCGGTGTGATATTGATGGAGGGGAGGGCACGGTGAATTGGGCATGGCGTGATGGGCGAGGTGATACGATGTGACTTGGCCACGGGTATGACGCCGGTTTCGAGCTGTTTCTTTTTTCGCGCCGCTCATTCGATCGTTTGTATCTTTATCTCTGCCGCATGTTCTTTTACATCATGTCTCGTTCCGATGATGGCTTGAGTAGGCGCGGTTTTCCCTTTTCCCGCGCTTTGTGACAAGATTATGTTTATTCTAGGATTAATGAACAAGGCGAATGGGAAGAGGGACGATTTAGACGCATTACGACCGTTGCATGACCTCTGTCGTGTATGGGAGAAGTGCAGGCACCCCGATCGACTCGGAACCTTGTTTTTTTTATCTTTTTTTTATCTGCTTTTCTCGCCATATCTGGCTAAAGGAAAATGTTATCCCGATGCCATGGTGCGATAATAACCGTGCGTAGTGTCATATCCGTGCTTCGGTCGAGGGCTTAGTATAAACCAGTTCAACCTCGTCGATCTAAACTGTTGTGTGGTGTGATTGCAGTGCAAGTCGTTTTGCTGCTTAGAGGACGAGATTTAGGAACGAGATCCGCTCTTCCTTCGCCTTGCTTTTTTTTTTTTCTTCTTGCAAGTTTCATCCACGTCGTCAGGTGGCGCTCGCCTGGGATTTTGGACACCGCTGGCTGCCCAACGAACGTCCTTTATGTGGATGAGATGGACCGGAGAGATGGTGTGGGGTGGGGTGGGTGGGTTGAGACATGTCGCAAGGATCATCGAATCAACTAAGCAAGTAGTCGATCTAGCCAAAGGTGTCTAAACAGGTGAGCGTGCGCGTGACGACCAAATCGGCATCGCCTCGTCGCCTCGCATCTAACCCCGGACCAACTAAACTGTCACGCGTTCACGTTTGAAGACAGGTGAGACAGTACGACCGTCGCGAGCTCCAATCTATTGCGTTTCATCATGTTGTCCCCCCCCCCGCGCGCGCGCGCTCCCTTCCACGTGACACCGTCTGGATCGCTCCCTACGTGTACACACACCATCATCAATAACCCAACACAGGTCCCAATCCACGCGCTGGCGTTCGGTGGCGAGATGGGATATGATGCCAGGCTGTTTTTGGCTTGGCGTTTGCCCCCCGTGAACGCATGATGCGAAAAAAGCCTGATGGGGTCAGTCAATTTGAGCCCCACACAGCGTTTGAATTTTGTTTTGAGATATGATGGCGGCCAAGTGACCTTGGCAGCGCACCGGAGCGTTCCTGGACATTGTTTTTCTTGCCGTCCCTCACGTCGGAATCTAATCTATCTGATTTAAATAAACGAGCGAACAAGAAGCGAGTCCATGAAAGGATGACGAGGGACAAGGGGGGGGTGTCAGAGAAATAAAAATAAAAATAAAGGACAATGAATACGAGGGGAGGGAATTGCATTGTTCCCTTTTTTTCTCGGGGTTATTTTTGTAGCGGTGATGTGTGTGACTAGTTACAGGGAGTGGAGACGTAAAGAATGAGTAGTAAAGGCTTGGTGGAGGCGAGGCGGTGCCGCTGCGGACAATGGAGAACAAAGGAGGGAGACACGTTGTAGAGAGGGTGTGGATTGGGGCGTGTGTGCGTGTGGCAGGGGGAGGGGGGGGAATGTGGAGTGTCGCACGGAATTGGATCCGTGGATGCGGGCTGAATCAGCAGCGAATCTGAGTTGAACAGCAACACAGCACGGCGTGCCGATCGCTGAGAGATTCTGAGCCGTGTCAGTTGGACAGGCAACATTGCCTTGTTGAGTTAGATACAGATGGGTGCCGTACGTGATGTGGACAAAAAAGACAAGGGGGCGCCGAGGGTAGGGCTGATGGGCATAGATGTGGGCAGATGTGTCCTCGAAAGGCTATCGTAGGTCGTGACCAAGCAGGGGAGGGGGAAATAGCGCCCAAGAAGAAACCTGATTGAGGCTGTTTCTTTACAGACCACCTTCGAGCGATGTGACCGCCAAGGGTGGCCTTCTCTCGCCTGCCTTTTCTGGACTTGCCATCAGCTTTGGGTCATGTGCCTTTTCGTCCGCCATCACTCGCGCCACAACACGTATCCTGTCTTTTTTTCCTCCCCGTCGGAATTTTCATGCTTTCTGTCCACAGTCCGATAACGGAACTTCTCCCCCGGGCCAGCTGCCTCTTTGGAAACACATAAAAGCGTCCGTGTCTGACTCCTCTTCCCTCACCATCATCACCCTCTCTACTCAAATGCATTCCGCTGCTGCTTCCTGTGCCTGCACCTCATCGATGACGCCCTCGTCTTCTATCCCCGTCTCAATGCGCCACGGTCATGATGACACGACCACCTTTGTCAATGCGAACGCACCCCAATGCTGCCACTGCGGCTGGCGCGGCGCTCATTCCCCGAGCTGCCCCTTCCGCTGAGCACCCTCATTATCACGATCTCATACCTATTTATTCCCCTCCCCATCGCTCGTGAGTATTCTCCTCTGCGCATCCCATGCGACGTATCTAACACATAGTCGACAGATGATGTCCCTTTGCCCATGTTGTCAATCAATTTATCGTCGATCGCATCTGTTTTCCCGCACTTGTATCACCATACCCGTACCACCACACGTGCATATGCGCACGCTAGTCTGAGGGCTTTTCAGTTGTTACGAGAGCGCCTCCATCCCATGGACATGCCACAGTTTGTACGATCACTGAGCACCCGTTCGTCGCACGTCTTATTGTTTGTTTGTGGTGTTGGTTTCTTTTTGTGTGGAGCATTGCGGGGTCGTCGTGTCGGGTACTAGTAGCCATCACATATCCCATAGTCCATAGTACTCGTATCGGGTCTGCATTGTATTATCGCTCGCCTTGCCAACATCACATCCCGTCTGCATATTCGTATCATCTATCCCCGGACCGATGACGTCTCATTTTCAACCTCCGCCATCCACAACACACATGATCAAGCGTCCTTCATCTCCTCTCATTTCGGGCTCTGTGAACATGCGTCATCGACTTGCCAGAACGGTACACCGAGCACTGATTGTCCGACGTCCGATCCCGATAAGTCCTGCGATGAACCGTCCGGACCATCCGAGTCCATGTTACTCTAACTTGGAGGCACTTCGTACTCTCGCCGCGCGACTCTCGGACGTTTCACGAGCATATGTTCAGCCCGGGATGAAAGAGTAGACGAGCCCGGATAACCGATCGCACACCAGAAATACATCAACGACTCATCCCCGAGGGGGTGAGCTTAGGTTATTTCTGGACCTTGTTGCCAGCATTCATATTCTCCTTTGACAGTGCTGCGAACGAGTTTCCTATTTGGACTGGCCAGCCTATCCACCTCTCGGACGAACTGTGTCACAGCAACTCGGATCATCATCCATGACCTCGAGCATACCCTCTCATTCGGATGACCTCAAGGTCTCATTCCCTCAGGAACACGTCCTCCTCTTGACCCTCAATCGCCCTAGGTATCTCAACGCGGTCTCCCCTCGGCTCACCAACGACCTAAAGTCGGTCTTGCACTGGTTCGACGAGGAGCCGAGTCTCTGGTACGTCCCCATCCAACAAACATCGCCTCGCCTGTCACCCACGCGCGTTACCAAGGGTTGTGATCGTCACCGGCCAAGGTCGCGCCTTCTGTGCGGGCGCCGACCTCAAAGCGTAAGCATGCCACGTCAGGTCGCCACCATAGCATCCGGTCTCTTACTCTCTCTCTCATATACAAAAAAACGCTCCTTCTTTCCTCTTTTACACATTTCCCAGATGGCACCAGGCCCAAATGAACGGTCAAGTCACCGAACAGGAAGCCGTCGCATCGTCTCTCCATGGATTCGCGGCCATCTCTCGCCGGCACACCTCGTGTAAACCAATCGTTGCTGCGGTCAACGGATCAGCCTACGGTGGTGGCGTGGAACTCGTACTGAACTGCGACTTCGTCGTTGCAAGCGAGGACGCCGTGTTTGCGCTTCCTGAAGTCAAGCGGGGTGTCCTGGCAGCACAGGGGGGTACGTTTCGTTTTAGGACCTTGTTCGGTTCGGCGCCCATCTTTCCCGTCCGTTCTTCGTGGAGACCTTTCATGCGACAACGCTTGACGCCAGCTGGCAGCCGGTCCCCTCGGGCTTTGGGTTTCGCGTTCGTCGCTCCTCCCCCATCTCTGATGTCTCCGACACGGGTGTATATGGAAAAGCACTACTGACGACGCATCTTTTCTTCCGCAGTCATTCCCAGGTTAGCCAAGACAGCAGGTCATCAGGTATGATGTGCTTTCAAGGGTGCTACGATCTCCGATACTGAGAAAAACAACAAAACGCCGTCCATAATGCGTTCTGTTTGACACGTAGCTCGCTTCTGAGATGCTACTCTTGGGAAACCCCGTCACCGCCATTCAAGCAAGAGACAGGTTTCGGTTGTAAGTCCTCGCTTTCACACACACCATCATCGCGTACAATGTTTATTCAAAGGGCGTGCTTCTTTGATGGTCGCTGCTCACGCTCATTTCTGCACCCACAGCGTGAACGCCGTCGTTGAGAAATCGATTGTCCTATCCACCGCACTCGAGATCGCTCGTCAAATCACGCTGAATTCGCCGGATTCCGTGCAAAGCTCGAAAGAGGGGCTTATTCTCGCACAGAAGCATCACTTTGAACAAGCGGTCCAGACGCACTCGCTAAGCGCTGTGAGTAAGCGATTGTACAATGGGGAAAACATCAAGGCGAGTGGTCCCATCCCTAATTTCCTTGTTTTCTTCGTTGCCTCTTCATACTGTGTCCGAATGCGGTGCCATACTGCATCCCACCACAAGGCACCGGATAGTTTGGGTGATGTCAGACAAAGTTTTTATCTTTCCTTGACAATTCGAATTTCTGACTCATCACCCTTTCTTCCAGGAGGGTCTTACTGCGTTCGCGGAGGTATGAATCATCTAACACGTGATCTTACGTTTGCGATTGAATTGACCTGTTCGTCTTTTTTTTTGCCCGGTCCTGCCCGATTCCGCTGTCTCTTGTGCATAGAAACGCTCTCCGAGGTGGACAAACCCAGCTAAACTTTGATCGACCCTTGGTGATCCCACTCTCATTTGAATTTAGACTCTTTCTCCCCCCCCCTTTTCGATATCAACGCTGGTAAAGACGATCCGATGATGCGTGGCCCTGAAATAAGGATAAACCTCGTGTCGAACGCGTCCCAAGTGGTTATTTTGGACGCGATCTGTACTGTGATGTCTTGATCGTCCATGTGCCCGGTTGTACAGTATTCAATAGAACGGCGGCGCTGCGTGCCGATTTCATTGTTCTTCATTGTTATTCGGTATTCATCCGGTCATTCGGTGGTTGGCGCTCGCCGGAAGGCGATGCACACACGACAAATACCAGTGCGATCACGTAGTATGTAGACGTCCATTTCCGTACGTACCGGGCACTGATCAACTATCAATGGAATACTTATGGTACCGCGGAAATGTGTGATTTTGTGATGGGCCAAGGTTCGGTTATCGTAATGAGTCAGGGGGGGCCGATCGATTGAGGCCCCCGTTCATAGTGCGTTGCGAGGCTGCCATTCGGAATCGTGCTGTTGTTGAGAAGAACTCTCCCATCCATTGGGGGTATCCTCATAATTGACATCATGCGCATGGCAAAGTATGGAGATAAACTGTTAACCCCCCCCCCCCTCCCCCCAGTACCAAATTACCAACCCTAAACGACGTGTACACAGTGCGTAAAAAGACAGAGGTGCACCCAACAATATGCATTATGCACTACTAAATATGAGATGATTGATTAGTACAGTGTACCGTACCTACAGAATGGCAGCAAGTGGAGTCGGACAAGGATCAAAGAGAAAGCCGCGTGCACACATGGCGTAACGTTTTGCCCGGTCCTTTTTAATGATCGCATCGCATCACATAGGCCCATCGCAACAACGTCAACGTCAGCTTGTCTCGAGGGCATACGTCCCGGCCGCGTCATAAATAATATTGGGTATATGTAGTAGCCCGGGTGCGTTAGTAGGTAGATATGCTGACGCTAGTGCTCTGTCGTTCTCCTCGGGGATCCAAAGTTTAGGTTACAGGTTGCGAGTGGCGTATACGTATACTGCAAAAAAAAAAAAAAAGGGATTGCTGACGCAGATTCCAAGTTCCAGGCCTCAGGGTTCGACCGGCATGGCTCGCTGAAAAAAAAAAGGGGGTGGAGGGGGGTGGAGGGGGAGGGAAGGGAAGGGAAGGAACTTGCTCTGCACTTATTTCCGCCCATGCCAACAAAATCCCTTCATTTTCTCGTCTCTTCATCTCTCTCAGAGCTTCAACTCGGCACGGCGACATCCGTCATTACTTTACGTCTTTTGACTGGGCGTACCGGTCATGTGACCCGAGTATTGGAGTTTAGGGTTAGACTGCCACATCTGGACGGGCGCGGGCGTTCTGAATAGATGAATTGGCTGGATGGAGTTATCGAAATCGAGTGCCCTCGCGCGCGTCGCGTCGTATTATCCATTTACCAACGGTAACGTATCATCGGCACAGGACAGGGGAATAAACGGGAATCCGCATCGCATGCCAACACTGGGTGGGTTTTTCCATGTAGAACGCGCCCTAGTTACCCACCGACTTCTCTTGGCCCCACGCGTGCTGACCGAAAAAAAAAAAAAAGAAAGAAAGAAAGAGGACGAACACGAGGCATCCCTTTTTATTCTTACATATTCATGATCCTGTTAGTACGTACGACGATTCAAAAGGATGCCGGGTGCGTTTTGCTGGTGCGGGCCCCCGAGGGATCGTCGCCGTCCACGATAGGGTTCTTTTCTCTTCTTTCTTTCTTGTTTTGGAGATCTAGAGATTGGAATTGGTCATGGTTGGCCTCCTTGCGCAGTAGATAGTGACCGTTGCTGTAACGCAACATGGCGTGCACGACCTCAACCGAGGTCGCAGTTTGGGCGAACCGAGCGTTCGTTTCGCCACGCCACGGGCATCGATAGAAAACGAGGTGCGGGACTCGCCTTGGAGTTTTGCCAAGTATTGGATTGGTGTTACGAGGCCCCATTCAATTCTGGGTATTAAAATTGGGTTTGTGACGCGCGCAGACGTTTGCTGATTAGATCGCGCTTACGGCGCGGTACCACGTCTATATGGTAACTCGGATGACTGGAAAGGACGTCTCGGATCTTGGCCAGTACAAGCACCGATGACGATAGCGACGGGTGCTTGGTGCATTTGTGCTTCGGCCAAGGTCCGGTTTCTCTTTCATATCACAGGACCGGCTGCCGAGTAGAAGAAAGACAGGGGACAAGAATAAACCGCGGGGACGGAAGAGGGGAGGAGAGAAGGGGGGCGTAAGGCGGGTGCCAACGATACGTTTCCAAGAAGCAGAACGATGATCCTCGTTGTTGCAGCGTGTATCCAGCGAAAAAGACATATTCGGGAAGCGCATGTACCAAGAGGAGAAAACCCTAGCTGGACCAGGTTACCGGGCATGACCAAGAATGTTTGATAGACTGGAATGAATGTCTGGACGCGAGAACGTTGCGTCGTCCTGGGTGGGTTGGAAGGACGCGTGTCCACGTTGAGGGGTGTGATGGCGATGACGTGCTGATCCCGTAGCTATCGCGATTAAACACATTTTCAATTTACGGACGATCGGATGGAGGGCGTCTTCGTGCACGGATGCGGTAACAAGTTTGCGCCGTGTTTGTTTCGAGTAGGCGGCTAGCCTGGAAGGGGGGATGCCACGCAAAGATAGACAAGGGGCGTTGAGGCTCATGTTGGTGGATAACAATCAGACACTCCGGCGTTCCCGGCGCAACATGCAATCACGTCGTGTATATTCATTCCACCGATTGAGTTGCAATCGAGGAACGCGTACTGCGATACGCCACAAGGTGGCTGCAAGTTGCTGAAGCGAGCCAAGGCGAGATGCAAGGTGAAGGATGAGCGTGGCCGAGAAGACCGTCGAGGTGATAAGCGTAAACCAAGCGGTCCGATTCTAGGGGCTGATCGAGAACCCCATAACAATGGGGGGAAAAAAACCACAATGCGATGAACAGCATGGTACATGATGGAGATTCCCGTTAACTTGGATCGTCAGGGAATCCCGGTTGAAGGTTTGCTGCGGTATAGCCTGGGGCTTGATGAGCATGGGCATCCACGCGTCGCGATGTGCGCCATGAGGTAGAAATGACACTCGCAGGGAAGAATAGCTAGCTTTGTTCTCTCCATGGCCATTTCCCTGCTCGTCGGAATGGGAGAAATAAAAACGCGGTCGTACGACTACGTGTAAACCACACGAACTTGGTTTTCTGCAAGCTGAAGTCGAAATGAATGGGGTCTGTTCCATAGACTTGGATGAGAACCGTCCTGATTATTCGCAATAGCCTGTAGCGTGACTTTGATTGTACGACGTGCCGGTTGGCTTCGTGGAGGAGAGATGAAAGGTAAGTTTAAACTAGCGGCATGCTTGAGCGCGCTTGCTCAGTGGGCAGAAACACGGGGCCGACAAGTTTGAGGTTGCAAGTGTATTGTTGCTTAGTAAGCCAAGACCACTCAGACTTGTTCACCATCATGTCCGCGCAATCAGAACAGCTCATAGAGCTTATGCTTGAGCTCAAAGTGCGTGTATTCCACCCAAATGACCTCCATCACACGTTCGACTGTGTCAATGCAACAGAAAACAACGCCGCAGCAAGCGCGGTCCATCCTCACTTCGACGCCACAAATAGCATACGCGCTAATAGCACTCATGGTCAAGATGAATGCTATAGACGTGCAGGTTCTCCAGGTACGTGCGTTCATATTTCCAACTTCTGGACATCGTGCGTCCTCCCGCGACGTCTCGTATCATTGATTGTTTGGGCTTGACCCGCTCCGAACGCGTCGCACATTCCTGACAGATTTGCCCGCAGAAAACGCTCACTACGTACTCTGCAAATATGCCACCACCTTCAGCTCCGCCGCCCGCGCAATCATCCTCTCAGGTCCCACCGGTTTCCGCCGTACCGCCACACTTCTCCCAATATCGTACGCCTACACCACAGACGCATACACCCCCTCACTATAATGGACACGGTCACACGCCTCAACCATCAAATCAAGTGCCATACATAGCACAAGGGCAGGGTCAATATACTGGTATTAGCGGATTCGGAATGCCCCCTGCTGCGGCGCCACAGATGAATAATGTCGACTTGCCTGACGCACTCGCGTCAATACCGGAAGAACAAAAGGTAATGCTGATATACATTGCTAATACATTTTCCGATATGATCTGCGTAATGGCAAATCCGGCTTGTTAGATCCTGGACTGTCCCGTCGCGATTTTGCCAATTAATCCTTATTGCGTGACATTTTTCTAATAAATCCCCACCTAGGCCATGATAATGCGTGTCATCGCCATGACTCCGGAACAGATCAACATACTACCCCCGCCCGAACGGGCTGGTATCATCCAACTCGTGAGTCGATGTTTGGTTTCTTAGGATACCTTGCTCAACAAGACACTTTACTTCGGTGACTTCCATCGTTGTCATTTCCGCCTTGACACTGATGCCCGTCACTTTCCGCCCTCCCACCACCTCGCGACCT
>JBBPUO010000087.1:6884-22404 GCA_038094755.1 Caloboletus firmus | reverse complement strand
CTGAAGGATTTTAGTCTAGAGCATCATCAGTCCGCGAACGCTTCAACATCGGAGCAAACCGTTGATGTATGTACACCGGAGTCCCTCTTTTTCATTTTCCTCCGCTCCACAGGACACGAAGCCCCAGTTCATCTCAACCAAGCCGATACCTGGGTCAATTTTAGATGGATACATTTCATTTATCATTCGCAAGCAGAGTCAGCCGAGACTGGGATTTGAGAATATTACCCGAGCTCGTCGGGACAGGTATCAATTAGTACTGTACGATTTGCCAACGTACGTTGCATAATTCTATTTTACTGTTGAATAAAACCTAATTGAGTTTGTCACAGATCACATGCTTTACTACCCTTGACCAAAGGAGACAGATTGAAGTGCAGGAAACGAGCCAATCCGAAAAGTTATGTATCGGCGAATCCTGGAAGTTACATTGATTGATGGGTATGCGCACAACTTCTTCCACGTCAAACGAAGAAAACATCATGTGCAAGCAGCGGCGGAAGAAGCTGAAAGTAGAGCGAAACGCGAATTAAGGTAGGAATGGAAAACAAGGAGTGTGCGTCGGTAGGAGGCTATTGGACTATATTACAGCAGCCAAGAAGGCATCCAAGCATAGACTATGGAAATAGAGTCACGATAACACTGGAAAAAAATCCTTTCGAACAGGTATATCCGTAGCTTGCACACGAGAGGGAGCAGTTGACATCACGCAATGGGCGGGTATTTCTCGGTCATGTTTGTGTCTGAGCTGTCTCGGTCCAAGACCTTGTAGTTCCCATCTTCATCAAATGCAGCGAGAGTGGGCGTGCCGTCTGCCATCGCCTCAATATCGCAGTGGTCCTTGGCCTCGTCGATTTGCGAGACAATAGTAGTTTCAACATTGACATTCAGCTGTACCTTATGAATAGTTAGGAATGGAAGGATTCAACAATAACAAAACCCAAAAACGCACGCTTTTTTGTGTCGCAGTTGGGTTAAGCAAGCGATTCTGTCACATGTCATGGATGAGTACGTAAATCACCCCAGGTGGTACCAGACGATCTACGAACGACGTACCGAGAAATGACTCTTGCCGATCGGGCTGGGCAATGGGGTAAGTCCATTGTTTCCGTCTCGTTCACTCGAGTACATGCGGTCGACTCTGAGGCGTTTACGCGTGTTCAGTCTGGATGGGATTTAGTTCAGCAATGATAACTGTGCGTTACAAACCAGCGTACGTAGCGAGGAGCGAATTGGCGTAGACTATGATTGGCGTTGAGTTCAGTCATCACCATTTGAATTTGAAAACCGTACGTTTGGCAATCGCAAAGTGCATCCCCAAGAAAATCAAGTTATGACGCATGAGAAGCCACTGGGTCACGTTCATGTTAATCTTAGGAAATACCACAAGGAATGGGCAGACGAACGCAGATCAACGAAGCTATTGTTACGAGGCTGATCGACGGGAGGTCAGGCTAACGAAAAGAGTAAAGTGATTTGGATACAGACCATGTGATGCCGCCAGTTTCTAGAGTGTATAAAATCAAGGTGTTGATGATGTGGTTCATGCTGGCGGTTGACCATGAGAAATGGACAGCATGAATGATAATGATCTTTACTTGGCAAATCCGGTCTTTCTGCTCCCAAGGAAGATAATCATGACCGTAGTGATGATGAACTCCACCGAAGCGGAAAGCGTGACACCCATCGTGAAAACCCACTGGAAAACCTCGTAAATAGAAGGAACACGACACAATGCAAAGCACCCACCGCAGGGTAAGGCTTGATGAACAAGGAGTACCGTTGCAAGCGAATACTGCGCAAAACTTGGATCAAGAACAATTGATGACGAAGAGGGATGCAACGTACATTTCGCTTGTTGATACTATGATTCACGGGAGGCATGGAATCAGCCATCTATTGGTTCAGGGCATTATGCTTACCACAAGCAGAAACTGAGTAAAATGTTAGCATACAACTCATCAATACCGAAACCAGTCACTCACGAAGACGAAGGAACGCAAGGAACACCTAGAGTGACATGTTTGCATAAATCAAATGAAAAACAGAAATAGTGGACACACCAAAGGAGCAGCGACATACCACTTCTTCGTCACTGTAAACAGATTAATAATGTGGGGAGCATGTCAGACAACTCCTTACACATCCGAATTCTGTTTGCGAAGAAGCTTTGACAGAATATACCCCTCAGTATCCCTCAGTCGAAGAATTAACCAGGAAAGAACCGACCAGTGAACCATGAACGTGATAGCAGCTGTTACGGCCACAGAAAGCTGTGAAGGGTTGTCCAGTCTGGGACTCCTGTTTCAGAAAGTCGATACATACCCCAAGTGCGCTGCGAGTAGATGAGTACCAACTACAACACGGGGCTATGGGCGACTTACGATGGAATGACATCCATGTTTTGTGGCTGATTGAAATTGGTAATGACTGATTGCCAGACTGCGGTGATGATACAAGTCGTGTGCATCAAGTCAAACGCCCAAACCACGAAAACCTTAAAACCATGTCAGTGTGCTCATCCTCATCTTAAGAATGCACTTTGACGCACCAGAACTTTTGTCCACACGAAGTCACCAGGGTATAGTTTGTAGTACAGAATGCATTGTACAAGGACAATGCCAGTGAGACTACGCACGTGTCAGTGCAACGACAGGTAGGTACTGCTGAGACCATACATGCATGCAAAGCAAGTGCCAAGTAGGATTGAGCCGTATACTGTGGCGACGGTAGTCACGTCGCCGGAAACCTGCATCTTGGGGACGCAAAGAAATAGGGAAAGAAAATCGAACGAGAGGACGTGAACGCGAGAGGGTCACTGAGGATTAGAACTTGGTGGGGTCAAGCCTTTTGTACGTTATTTGTCCTCATTGACGCCAGATCGAAAGTTCGGGCGGTGTGTACATCAATTGTCACTTCTGCCGTCATACTCTGTCAAGATGCCATAACCTCTGGCGGTGAACACTGATCTCAGATCAGCACTGACCTGCTTAACGGATCTTCCGGGCGAACCGAGTGCCTGGCCATTAGGTTGGTCTTCGTAATCTAATCGTCAACCGTTCAGCTTCACCACAGAGAGTTCCGTCCTTGAATATGCGAAATCAGCAAAGAGTTGTGCTACGTTTCCTCGGAATAAAAGCATACGCGTACATTATAGTGGAAGGCCCAGCCTGAGCGCGCTGCCGCCCGGAGGACTAGCATGACGGAAGGAATGAATTATTACGACAGGTTGGGCCTCTTGGAATTGTTCGCTGTCAGAAGCGACTGAATTCAAATAACTCGTCGTTGAACATCTCCCGCCGCGAGTCCCGAAGGGAACGGATGGCTAATGAAAATTCCTGTCATCCAAGCAGCCTACTTAAAGCATTAATGGAAGAGTCAAGACAATCGGTATAAAATGAGAGAGAAGAGAGAAGAAAGCATTTGACTCCAAAAAAAATGGAAGTTGGGTCATGCTGAGTCATCACTGGGTGAGGATTCGTTAGACCAAGAAATAATCCACTCATTCCATAATGCGGGACCTATAGACTGTGTAGTACTCCACTCAATGATGAGGCTCAGAGTCGCGGTAAATGACATCAAAACGATGCTGGTTAGTCCGGTGCAGTCAATGATTCTCTTCATATTCATGTGCAGCATAACCACTCCAACCTCGCTCCACACATGTTGCCGTGGTCAACAGCCCGCAAATAGTACACGTCTGCTGGACGAAAGCCCGCCATCAACGATGTCTTTGAAGATGACAAATGTCCACCCGGACTTATCGGGTCGTCAACAGCAAGGAGACCTTGAAGTTGGTGCCATTATGGTTGAAACTCTCTATCAATGTTTGACCAGAAAATGTTCCCGCTGACAGGAGTCTAACAGCCTCTTGGGTAGTATTATATTCACTGATTCTATAGCTTCTCAACAATAACACTGTCTAGATTTCCTTATCGAAACCTGACAGTGGGTGAACCCGGCCAAGGACCTGTAACGACTAGTCATGACCTGTGTCCAACCATCAAAACTCCCTCAGATTGAACAGTTGTAAATGAATACGTATGGTCAGAGCAAGCGCTGGCATTATCCGCAGCTCATGCACATGATACACCATGTTCAGACCCAACCAGAATGCTAGAACTAAAACTTGAAAACGCCGCATCACGGTGAGGCGCCAACAGGTGCGCCACAACTAGGCCAGCCCAACTGCTTCAAGCAACCCCAGTGTGAGGTTGATGTTGACACGGAAGTAGGTCTGAATGTGCCAAAGAGAAGTTGCGGACGTGGTTAATAATATCCCGGCACAAAGTATGTGCGCCCGGATCAGTGAGCAGGCTAAGCAGCGGGTCGAGGGTGGACAAACGGAGATTAATATTTTTTTGAGGTGGCCTAGCCTCTGATCAAACTGCGGATAATGTAGGCGACATCCAGCGTGAGTTAAATGTGCGCCAGCATACTAAGTATGTTTCCAACCCCGCCGGGTTATGCCGAGGAGTCTAGTGGCGTATTATGCTATATAAATTGTTCCACGGCCATGTATACTTCAAAATTCTCTAATGACATAAATTAATAATGGGTTTCATTTGCATCGTATCTCTGCTCTCCGTACTTTGCGGACTAGTGGTTCGTGGCAGAACTTTCACTTCCATGAGGCCGGTCTGCCACTTTCAGCACAGAAGTGGCAGTGCTCTCGGCGCAAGCTGAGTTTCAATCCGTATTTGTGACAACACCCGGCCCTTGCGGCCCTTGTCACAAAGGTAATACTTGCACGTGATGTAAGGGCTTAGTCAGGGTCACACTCATCATAATTTTCACACACTGCCAGCACCTACAGGGTCACGCGATTCCCCGTGGGTGCATATTGCGGGCTAAGTACCCAGTGACTGCCGCAGTTCACCGATAATCAGAATCATATTATTATCCCTCATAAAGGACACCAACAGCGCGCGATCCCAGCAACGTCTTCGACATCCACAGCGTCTTAGGTGAGTGTCGTATCGGAGATGAAAACGCCGCCGTTCCTGCTCAAAAGGCACCAGAATCATTTCGGTCATGCCTGGAACAACTCTGCCTCCCTTTCCGACTGATGTCCGCACCCACCCGCTGCTTGTCATAGACTTTGATTTGCTTAAAGTCGGTGACCTCGTGGAGCTTGACCGTCTCTGGGAAGCTGCAACATCCATTGGGTTCTGGTAGTAAGTAACGAATTACCTCCTAAAGTCACTCATCATGCTTCGTGTCCTTCCCTGGCTACTTGAGTTGGTCTCTCACGCCGCCCTAGTCTCAAGAACCACGGTGCCGACCAGGAAGTAAGCGATATGTTTGACACGGGCGCTGAGACTATGGCACTCCCCCTCGAGGAGAAGCTCAAGTTTGAGCAGGGGGATGAGGGGCGATCGTTTGGGCGTGTATCAGATTCACTTGACATCCTTGTCCAGAAGCGCTCATCAAGCTCATCAGATACAAGAAAGCCGGAGCAAATGCGGTGGATGCCAGTGGGTGAGTCAGTCAAATCAACAATCTAGGCCGCTCGCTAATGAAAAGGCGTTACGATAGCCAACTGGACGCCGTTGAGTTCATTAATGTCTCGAAGGACGATGCGCTTGCCTTCCCAAATCTCGTTCACCGAACGTACCCTGCTCTAACGACTGCAGCATTTCCGACCGTAGTGACCCCCTTCGTCCGCAAGTCCCTCGAAGTCAACAACACGATCCTTCGAATCTTCAATGATAGGCTGGGTTTACCAAAGGGCACGCTGGAGCGGCTGCACTCCAACGAGGAGTATAGTGGCAGCGAAGCTCGGCTGATCAGAGCCCCACCGATGCCTGAAAGGGCGCTCGCAGATAAGGCGACCTTGGGAGCTCACACGGACTTTGGATCTCTGGTAAGCGGAATACCTCTGCCAGACAGCCGTCTCACGGAAGACCGGTTTATAACTCTCGTCAGTCCTTCTTGCATAACAGGCTCGGAGGCTTACAAGTCATGCCTCCTGGTCACACGGAGTGGTTCTATGTCAAAGTTGGTTCCCCCTTTTGAATGTTTGCGTCAGAACACTCACGTACACCGCAACACAGCCTCTTCCCGGTCATGCCATCTGCAACGTCGGCGATGCACTCTCGGTCTTTAGTGGAGGTGTCCTCCAGTCTAACATCCACCGCGTAGTCCCTCCCCCTGGCGTTCAAGCCGAACACGAGCGTTGGTCTCTCGTGTTTTTCACTCGTCCGGGCAACTCCAAGATCCTCCGTGCGCTCGTGGAGGATAGCCCAATTATTGCGGACTCCGTGCAAAAGCACCGTGATCGCAACTTTGAAACTGGCTCGACCGCCGCCGAGTGGTTCGCGAGGCGAGTCAAGTATCAAAGAATCAATAACAGAAAGGTTAGTGAAAAAATAAACAGACAAAGGATCCAGTGGTTCAAAAAGCTGTTTCGTCGTGCATTTCGCTGATGCTGATGAAAAAAATAGGGGCCTGAGACATGGGCGGCAAGCAGGGGCACGGAACATACCCCCACAGTGGTGTGACGTTGCTCTTCGTAGTCGAACTGCTATCAGACGGTTGAATTATGGCCTCCCCTTATTCCTTGTTTGTTCTTCTGTATTACTTGGGACTCTGATTGGAACGCTGCCCGGGGTGGGCAGAGGAGGATTAAGCCGGGTTGTCTTGAATACGTTGATGTATGCCTTAAGTGTATTGTGTTAACAGTGTGTATCTGGTCACTTGTACCTCTATCCGTGTTCTCCAAGGAACGAAGGACACACTGACAAATGTCAGCTGTACGGTTCACAGGAGGACTGATTCAGTCTGTTCCACGACTCGGGGGAAGACTGGTCCATTTGCCCAAAGCTTCTCAGTAACGACGAGGGTTGGTTTTCACAGAAAATCGTGTCTGGTGCCCAGAGGATTTTTTTTGAGCACTCTTACACTGGGAAAAAGGGAGAGAATAATGATTGCATCTGAGCAAGGGAATTTACGCCAAGGAACATCTACGAGAGGAGCACCGCGCGCATGCCCAAAAGTGCCGCTGACCGATTCTACTACCATTATATTGGTGGCTTGTTGTCCTTTTGAGCTATTGGGATTATTAAACCAACCAAAAAGGATGGATCCGAACCAAAAGAATATATATATATCCTCAGACGTGACGGATACGGTCAAAGAAAAAAAAAGATACTCACACATGGTAATCCGATCGCCCAACGAGAGCGCAATACCCTGTGTTTTGCTCCGGATTCGAACATGCCCGACGATGGTCCCCGCCTCCGTGCGTTCGATGCTGAGATTGGCAAGCGCGTCCTCGCCTAGATAGTCGCAAAATTTACGCACGGTCAATTTCCCGACCGTGTTGCCAATGAAGCGTGAAAGAAAAAAAAAACGACGTACCAAACAGACTTCTTGCGTACATGTTGGCAGAGAGAAAATCGCATTCGCCTGACATGGCTCCCTCTGGCGTTAAGCACGACATATTGGTCGACTTCATGACATGTTTGAGATAGTCGCGTGGATCACTGATCGAACGGGGTCACGTCAGTGTGGGTATGAAGCCCAGTATGAGGTCAGGGATGGCGGGGACGTACGACATATTCGTTGATACATTGACCCGATTTTCCCACTCAAACTCCGTCCACATGCTTCTGAACTACGGACACCATGTCGTCAGCATATTAGTCAAGGCTCCGGGATGTCTGGAATTACCTGAGTCTCATTGCAGTAAGCAGGTTTGATATAGTCCATAATGTCAATATGGATGTCGTTCAGGATCACACAGGTTTCTGCAAGGCCGGGACCCTCCCAAAGAATGCTTCCGAAAATGACGCCTGTCTCTGTCGAAGAGACTTTAATGGTGGCTTTGATGCTCTGGAACCCATGGGGGGCGATAGTATAGACGGCGGGCCGCTCAACTAGTTTAAGGTCTCCCAAGGTAGCGAAGTCGAGGCAGAGGTTTTGCAGGGTATTGGGAGTTTGGTTCACAAGCAGGACGTCTGAATAGGTGTCACTTGTGGGCACGCTAAAACCAAGCGAGGTCAGGACCCACCGAGCAGAATGTCAAACCCATGCATCTTGACATACGCCTCGGCGTATATCGGGTCAGAGAAACCTAGAGAACGTAAGCATAAGCGCCGGTACTACAGCGTAGTTCCGAGTGTACCCACCAGTAAGTTGTGATATCCTACTCAAGTTAGAGATGAAATCTTCGTGCACCTCGGCAGCACCAGTAGCTTTGCCCAGGTCATCCGCATACTGTCGAGATTCAGATTCAGAGAGCAGGGAGACAAGCTTTAACTTACATTTATCGCATCATCTGCTGATTTCTTCGAGAACTGGCGGAAGTTCAGTAGGTCGTCTACCTGCACGATACTCTCCCTAGTGTTCTCTGCCTCTTTCTTTTCTGCCGCGCGCTTCTGCTTGACGTATTAACCCCCTGAACTCGATCTTTCCAAGTGAGGGAGCAGGACGTACCTCCTGGGCACCCAACATCTTGCCATATGCGACCCGGGTATCTTTTAGGAACAAATCATTGACTTCACTATGCTCCCTCAGTTCACTCAGAGTCTGGATGCAGCTCAGAATGCGCTCGTTAGAGTCCTCGTCGATTGGGGCCGTGACAAATTTCGATTGACCGACCCGAATGACAGAAGTCATAATGAGCATTACCTGAGGTTGCGTTATGAAGATGTCATGAGATGGTGGCGTTGGAAAAAGCGAGGACATACCTCCGCACGGAGAGCGTTGGCTCTGATGTGGTCATCACTTGACTCGTCGTACCGGAGGACGAGTTTCGTCAAGGCAGCCGCAAGGACAGCGCCCGTGAAGAAGTCACCCCCCAAGATCAACGCTAGAGACGAAATCAATCGTCAACCACCAACGCAGGTTGCCAATAAGCATACCTCTAAGTGGAGGCTTCGACTTGCTACCGGAGACGTTCACCGGTGCAGAAGTCGTGTAGGCTGTCTCTGTCGCATAGGTTCCATCGGCCAACACTTTCGGTCTTGTCCCCCCGCTCTGACCAGTGACAGTACTACCTTCTCCACTGTCCTCAACCAGGCCATTTCCCTCCGCCTCCCTTATCTCGGCTGCCAAGATTGGAATTTCCCCGAGCACACCTCGAACCTCAACCATCGTTCGTTCGATGTCACTGACACTTTCCACATACTCTCCCAATATCCAAAGGACGCCCCTGAACACCTTCCCACTCTTTATGCTACTGAGGGTAGCCGTTAATTTTTCAGTAATCGCTGGGCGAAGGGGTGGGAACTTCTCGACAACTTCTCGAACGAAAGCGACGACATCCAGTGCAGAAGGGTTGTTGGAGTCTCCAAGGAAGTCCATCAGAGCGTGCACGACACTCGCGGCTACTTCGGAGAACTTGATTGCCATGACATGGATGCTTTGGATCAAAAGCTGACGGTACTCCGGTGCCTATGAAAAGCTAATAAGCGTAGTGGATTTACATTGGACGTGACGACTAAACCTTGTCATAATCGTGTTGTTGCGTCCGCTGTAGTTGCTTCTTGAGAAACAACACGACCTCTTCGACATTCCGGGTAGAGGTCATGCTCAGCACAATGCTCATCGCTTTCCGGCGTACTTCCATGTCGGCACTGTTTATACTTTACACGTTAAAGAGGGGAAACGGCTCGCATCGATCAAACTTGCCTGGAAAGAACTTGCAGTACGTCCATGATAAGTCCATCCAAAACGGCCCCATGCTTCGAGCGTAGCGTGTCAAGTCTGTCGAGGACAATAAGCTTGACATTGTTGTCTGATTCCTTGACGATAAGATTCACGAGACATGATGCCGCAGCTAATGATATGCAGATTATGTGCAGTGTTCGGAATCAGAGAAGACTGAAGAGCACACCTTTGACTGCAGCAGGGTTTTGCGTGAGCGTAGTGAGTGTGGTTGCAGCTTCATACTTCACCGCATGCGATGACGAGTTGAGTAGCTCGAACATGCAACGAATATATCGAGGCTATTCGCGATCGGAAGCGCTCAGCACACAAATGCGACTATATGCGTAAATGTCACCTACTCTATGAGTGGTATCGTTTATGCAATCCATCCGGGCGACCTCGATGACAGCCATCTGTAGCTCCTCGTCCATCGAGGCGACCCCATCCCAAACACTTCTCAGCCACTCCACCGCTTTATTCATTGCAACGCCTGCGAGAAACACGAATGCGTTCCGCTTGCACGTCGCGTCGGATTCGGCAGCAAGGAAGGTCTGCATCAATTCCGCGGCATCCGGAACGAGAGACTCGTGTTCGCGATGGACGGTATAGAGAGCGAAGACGGCAGCTTTCCGAACATACGAATGGCGGTGTTCGAGGTTGGCGCGGAGAGTGGGAACGAGTGGTTCGAGGAGTTCAACATCCTTCGAAATCTTTTGGAGGAAGCGGAGGGTAGCGCCGCGAATATATTCGTTTGGGTGTTGCTGTGGAACATACACATCAGCCATTTAGCAATATTCGATGTAAAGGAACGCACGAGGTCGTTACGGATGGCGTTGCTGAAAGACGCAATTGAGAAGGGAATTTTAAGAGCAAAAGAAGAGAAACGCACACGACGAGAATCATCTCTTGCTTCAGCTTTCCGTTCTCGTCGTATTTTGGACAAACTTCCCAATAGAAGTGGAGCAATTTCTTGAGCTGCTTGTGCTTCGATGGCATGATGTATTGGATGATTGGCATCAATAACGTAGGCTAGATAGGTCACATGTATGAAACATCAGTCTATGATCTATTATTCAGGAGGTCGAGTGCATGGATGCTCACCTGAGGATTACCATTGATAGTCGCGACAATGATTCTGCGCAACGTGTCTAGTTTGTCCTCATCAGAGCCCTTCTCGAGAGCTGACCGCAGTTCCTGTGTGGAGGGAGTCTCCACGGTGTCTTCAAATACAACCGTGTAACATGGAGTCTCTCCCGACATCGTGCTCTCCTTGTTGGTGTCGTCGTAGTCGTCGGGCGTGATGTGGACCGCCAAACGTTGCTACAATAGCATATGGGAACTTGTTACTACATTCGTAACCCACTGATCGGGCCTTCGCGTCGAGGTTTGCAAAATGCGCCACCTTGCTACTTGTGACGATTCTTCCGTGACTGGATCACCAATATGTTGGGATTATTTATAATGTACATACTTTCAAAATGGACTCATCTACAGACTTATACTCAATGCCATCAAGTTACAGTTCTCCAATCACCCTCTCCAGGATCCATTCCTTGGATGTTGCATCAAGCAAAACAACAGGTACCTTTGCTTGCCCAGGCCCAATGTTCATCCTCTCTGTCGTCCACTGACGATATTCCGCAAAAGTGCCAGGTTTCACAATGCGTACAGTGGGGTAACCGACCATGGCGGCCTCGAGCTGGCTTTGGAATGCAATATTAGCAGCTGTGAGACCCTCGGCCAACCTCACAGGAGCAAGATGTGCGTTCGGACCTGTGGTTTGACCTCATCAGAAAATCTATCGTCAGTGGAAACTTATTCGACAAACCAAGTGTTCCTGCCAGTTCGACAAAGTAGCCTACAGTCTGAGTGCTTTGGCGCTCGTCGAGCACCGTTGTAAACTCGTGTACCTGCATGACGTCTGGACTGACAGATCGGATGGCTGGTGTGAGGTGAGTATCAGTCATCAACATGCCTACCAATCGAATCGCTAAGCTATAAGTATACCCCGAAAATGTCCTCTCAGACTATGCGTGCAGGGACAAAAACAATGAGGAACGTACCTTCTTCTGCCGGAAAATATAAAAACCGGTGAGCCATCGTCCCCATCGAAACCTATGACATCAACGACATCGCCCAGCCGATAACGCCACAAGCCATCGTTGGTGGTCAGCACGATCTCGTACTGCTTACCCACCTCCAATTCCCACTTGAAAGAATATCAATGAGCGGCCCTGATCCTAAAGGAGAGATGAACCTGAGACTGACTGCCTGGACAATGTTTTCGTGAGATTCTTCCGTGGTGACATCCAAAAATTCAACGAGATCGCTGCTTCGAAGAATAAATGTGTCGAGATCATCTGGCCGATAGGGGGCAGCGATGAAGGATTCTGATGAACCGTAACCAGGTGTACGAATGGCGATAGTTGGCCCAATGATCGACTTCACCTAGACATATGCCTTATAAACATCGTAGCAATGGGAAAAGGCAGGTTTCTCTTGCCTCTGGAAGCACTGTAGCAAAAGGGCCACTGCATACGAATGTTATAATTTTGAGTTTCGGCCAAACATGCACGGCCCATCCTTCGCATGAGAAGGGAGGACCAATTTCATCAAGTTCCGCAGCACGGTCCGGATTTGCATGCAAGTGAGCCTGTTCGACTTAAACTTTGCTTGTACCGTTCGTATTTATGACTTACTTGCAAGTGAGCTCGAACCTCATGCACGCCTGGCAGATCAGGCACTGTGCCATTCCTGATGGAGGATAGATACATGTCCCATTCCTCGTTTATGTGTCGCACCATATCGTAGAATAGAGTCGCAATTGTGGTGGAGATATGATCAAGGTCCCGACAGGCGAGAGTGAAGAGTGCATGTGCCATCAAAAATGATTTATAGTGTTTGATAGTGGATGTTGCCCATGGCGCGACGAAACCGGGCACTGTAATGCAATCAGTTGGATCGTGCTCACAGCAAACATGTTCTTCACCCACTGGTCAGGGACATTCGACTGTCATCGTCATCGGTATTCGTCCATCCCAGCGTTGCGCGTGTCATGGCAGCTGAAACATAGGTGACAGTAACATTTCCAACTATTTTGCCAGGGTCACGCTCTACGTTCTTGACTTCCCTGTAGCCATAATAGATTACCGCAGCCGTTAATCCTGGGGAGTCGAAGAATGCAGTAGGCGTAGGACAATGATATTTTGGATGTATCTTCGGCCCCCTTCCGGAAGTTGCACTTGTTACGATCAAGAAGAGGGGGAGACCTGGCGCAAAGAGGTTCTCGAGTTCAACCTCGTTGCATGGGTGCTTGTCGAATGCAGCCATGAATGGCTTGTATGACTCGTAATCACTAAACGGGACAAAACGCCGGAAACTTTCTACGAGAACCATATCGGAATCAAAGCCGCGGGCTGAAATGGCGTCGCGAAATTCGACTAGGGAAGGGGTTTGGGACGCATACTGCGTGTTGAAGTTCGCCCGAACGATTTTCAAGAGAAGTAACCTGGTTCGCTTGATCGCGATTGATCGGAGTTCGGGTGTCAGGGACTGGCGGAGGTTTGGACAGGCTTGAGTCAGGGCCATAGCAGAGGAGCAATGTTGGGCACTCTCCGGGGTTATTGTTATTAGATATTACTCGAGCAACTCAGTGATTTAAATGCCAAGAACCACCCGCATGAGAAATATGCGGTAGTGTCGTGATCGGGCGGGATCGGTCTGGGCCCCATCATCGCACAAACACGCCGAGCGGGTTTCTGGGATAAACATCCTTGGCATATTCACGAGTAGCCTTTTGGTACGGCAAAGGCCTCCCCGACGGTTTCCCTCTGTCCAGACGTTCCACTTCTGCTATTTTTATGTAAATGTATCGGAAATAGAGAATGTGGTTATCAAACCAAGAGGTACCCCCACTTCTTATCATGAGAAGTTGGGTTAAATTCTGTTGACTTGTGGATTTCCCGACGGGTTTTACTTGAGCGGAATCAGCGGATGCGAGCACCAGATTTCAAGTCCGAGGAAATACGCACTGTTGAGTCTGAAGGATAGCGGTATGACTTCTCAGGTGCTCCGTGAGTTCACTGAGGTTTGAATCCAAGCGTAAATACAGATTTCCGCTATCCTGGAAGTTCGGGTGAGACCGCGTAGTAATCCAGCTTTACCCTCCTGTCTCGTGTCACCGCCTAACTAGGAACTTGACAGATCCGGAGCAGACACAATTGAATGCTTTGTGGCTGAGGAATTCTGACGGGGTGGGGCGACTCTTCCATGAAATAATGTAGGTCTCTTTGGGGTTGAGTTTGAATACGACCACATTGTAGCCCAGGTCGATACCCAACCGCCATCAGTGTCAGTGGCTGATCGAGGGCGTCATTCTTCGGAAGCCGTCGTTCTCATCTTCGATACTCATCTCTCCTGCATCCTGTTGAGTTCTGGCTGGAACACAGTTCAACTTTCCAGTCATATGCGAGCAACGCGTCTTTCATCTGTTTGTGCCATCTTCTGCTTCGTGCCTTGCAGCGTCCTGCCTGCTCTGTGAAGAGACGAGCAGGCTCGGTCCAAGCAGCAGTGTCGACAGGCTCTTTCTCCTCGTCCACGCGAAGTGTTACTGTTGTTGGTGATGATGAGACAGAGCATGGCCCGAGCTGACTCCTCTTTGCAATCAGGGCGAATATGTTGAACAGAATTGTTTGAGATAGGCTTGAACTAGTTTATGACCTTTGCCAGACTTCTAAAGCCACGCATGCATGATTTTATCAACAATCAACTTCATGTCCAAAAGGTACGCCAGTATTCAACGTTTCACGTTATGTATTTATTTGGCTGGGAAAGCAGTAAACACAGCCGTTTTAGATCAAACACCCCAGAACTCTGCTGTGTCTTGAGTGTTAACTATGCCGGAGCCTTCAGGTACCAGAAAGGGATTTGAACCCTCATTTCCGAGAACCCCGCGAGCCAGATCCAGACAGCGCATGGGGTTGAAAGGTACTAGACTCTAGTACAAAATTGATGTGTTCTTCAAGATGTTGAAGCTCCCCCAGGTTTCTGACATGCTCATTCCACCCAAATGCACAGCGTCGTAGCTTAGGCGACCTAATATCCACATCAAATAATTTGTCATGTACGGAAAGGGCTCCGAAGGGCATCGCATATACATCCACGTACTCGATGACTGATGTATCTTTTGCCACAGAATTTGTGGAGTGTCCAAAGGAAAGGCCATAGCTTCACGGAAACCTTTAAGTCGGGTTCTCTGCGAGGGGAGACTAGGATGGGGGTTCCGGTGTGTTGACAGTGCGTGGAAGGGAAGATGCGAATTCGAAATGCTACACGTTGAGGCGGGTGCGAACTGAATATCGCAATCCAGATTGAGACGTAAAAGTCGAATTAGGGGAAACTTGCCAGATACAAGATCAACACTGCGGTGCACCCAAGCCCGCATCTTCGCCAATACCTGTCCACACGCTTCATATTCATATTTGCAAGTAGACATGTTGATGTGTTCTCCAATGTCACGTCAATGAATCCAAGAGATAGATCGTGGACTCGAGGATTTAATAAGCTATCCCTGCACTCTGTGCGCAACCGAGATAGAGCTCTGCAAGTTAAAGTCAGCCGAGGAAATACGATGCACAATCATAACTTACCGCGTTCAATGACACCAACGTTCGCTGACTGCTTGTTCGTCCCAACGCCTGGGATCCGAATAAGAATAAGCGCCAGTGACACGAGGCGCCTGGCTGACTGAGAAGGGAAAAACATATTTATACAGCCCAACTCTCTCCGTATCACGACTTGCCTTGTATATTTTACTTCTTGACACTGCGAAACATACGAACGTGCGCCATTGGAGAGGATGTCGTCA
>JBBPUO010000086.1:47959-69019 GCA_038094755.1 Caloboletus firmus | reverse complement strand
CAACTGCCGCCTTGGGGTAGTACAGCCCGACAACACGAAGATTTGGGAAGATGGATGGGCTCATGGAGACTGGAGGCTCGGAGAGTTCTTCAACACAGTCGGCACTCAAACCGAACGAACCACGCAGGCGAGGGAGAGCCCGCACACGATGTGTGTAACCTAGAATGATGTCCCACTCAGATCGTTCGAGCCGCTTTTTGAGTGAGTAAACCTGCGCGAAATTCCATCACCGATGATCGTCTGTACCACGAGAGGCCTAAATTGTCTTACACCTGCCGACTTCACCCATGATGTTTGGGGAAGACATCGCACGAGAGGTGTCAAGTCGTCCAATTCGGCCCAAATCATATCTAGCGCCGGCTCCTTGAAGGTCTTGCAAGTCCTCGCAAGCGCGGCGATGTCAATGTTTGCATACCATCGCCGTCTTGTGGGACGCGGGGACGAACGATAGACAAGTACGTAGCAGAATCTAAAGATATTGAGGAGAATCTCTTCTACATAAAGTGCGTGATGCATTGTGCGACGTTGAAACAGAATGATTATGTAAATGTCGTTCGCAGGTCGTTCGTTCAATAATCTGTCTGATCCCGAGTCTCTTATATCCTTCTCTTTGATGAATTATGAAGCTTCTTGTTCACCTGTCGCCCTTCCTCGAAGCTCATTCCATTGATGCATCATCCGTATGCTGCGCACCTGGCGCCAACGACAGCCAGTCTATCTTAGGTTACTCTCGCTTATATCGCAACCCCCCTACAACTCTGGCACAAGCTCGCATGTGACCTTTGCTCCTGTAGGTACTCTCCCGCAAGACGATTTTCCTTAGAGGCTGGAGAACCTGTGGAGTCTTGTGGGGTGCATCATTGCATCTGTCTCATTGAACGTCGAACACACGTGAAGATTGGTCCTGTCTAGTCGCCTCTATTTGCGACCACTCGCGAGGCGTCTTTCCCTACTAGTTTCCCGACTCCATCTCTGCCTTCCCCGCTTTATCTCACCTAGTATGCACCCGTAGCTTCCTCCGTCTGTAGGAACCACTCCTTCTCAGACGATTTCAAATTCAGCGTCTCTACAAGTGGCTACCAGGTTGAAGCTGCGGGAAAACTCGAGGGGAAAGGTCCTCTACTTGGGGTTGGGCAAGTAGCTAGCCGGGGTTTATCTTGAGCAATGGGGCATTTCATCCTAACGATGGCGGTCGACAGGTTCGGGTGACCTCGATTATCTATACAGAGAATGCGGCGCGTGCTGCGGTGATTGTGATCAGCACTCGTGAGTTCTCTGCTGAGTGGATGCTATATGGAGTTCCAATAGAGTTATTCAAAGCATTTAGTGGGCGCCTGTCTATCCTTTCGGTGGTCCTAGGCCCCTTTGAACCAACAAGGTCTTGATCCTTGCTCAGGTGGTCTTTTTGCCCCGCTACATCAGCCGCCCGAGGGATCTAGTCAGTGGCTGGCATTTGTCGCTTAGCATTGAGGTTATTGTCACTCTCTGAATGGAGTGTTCCTACTTAACAATATCCCCATAATCCTTGTGACTGCGGGCCATAGACACCCCTCACACTAAAGACAATTTCGTTCAGTATGTTTGGCAGACCGTCATGTCAGTAAATACTTACCCCGTCGACTTTCCAGCTATGCGACAGGCTTAATTGGCCAGCAAGACTGTGTTCCAAAGAGGAACTATGCAAACAAAGCATGTTTATATGTGTGAAAGAGTAACCGCAGACCATGATACAAAACAATTGGTAATAAACGAGTATTATCGAGATGAGATCATTAAGGTCATAAATAGGAAAACGTCAAATGGCATGGCGCGAACGTCCAAAGTCCGTAACGAAGCCCCAGAATCCCTCTGCACTTATATTTCCGGTACGCCACTGTACTGGCCACCGGGATGCACCGGACGGGAGGGGTAATTGATAGTGGGATTATGAACACCGCTTGATGATTCAGTCGTAAGAATGATTGGAGGCGCAGGGGTAGGGAATGTAGTGGGATCAGATGGGTCCTGGGATTTTGTCAGACACCCAAGTCTTTGGAAATATTTCTTCACTTACATAGAGCTTAGGTTGTGCCATCTCGGGAAAGAGAGACGTGGTGTCTGTGTAATCAGGGGGAGGATAAGCAGGTGCCGATGGCAAAATTTGAGAAGGCTTCTTCTTCAAAAAGATGACAACTCCAGCGATCAGTGCAACTCCGACGACACCACCAACAACACCTCCGGCAACCACCCCAGTGTTTGAACTTTTGCTCGAGGACACCGGGCTTGAGGTGCTTGAGGTTGATGGCGAGCTAGTAATAGAAGCTGAAACAGTTGATGTTGCGACGACAGAAGCAGTGGATTGGACATGAGTTGCAGTCGACTCGGGATTGTCTGGACGATCTGATGAGTGCCACTTGCAGTAGCTATGAAAATAGAAACTTACCGCCAACAGACTGGGCGAGCGTTACGTTGAAGGGCCCATCACTTTTCTGGGGGGGGGAATCAGCACAGCACCGACAAATGCGTCATGCGAGTTGTGCATACTGTCACGTTTTGAAACGCCCACTGTGGCACTGCTGTATCATCAGGGATATCCGGCAGGAAGCTGCAGGTGTGGTAAACCTCATAGGAACTGCACAGTATGTGACAACGTACACTCCTAGAGAGAGAACCGTGCAATTGTAGGCCCATGATGCCCAACTGATGAAAGATGAAAGATGAGGGGCATGCAAGCGGCACTTGGCGGGAGGTCACATTACCTGGTGAATCCACGGCTCTGGCAGGCGCTACAAGCACATATGGTGTTGTATGTGACAGTGCTACACTGACATTCATTTTGTTCGCCCGCAGTGGGACCAATATAATAAGAGCCGAGTGGGAGAGGATTAACAGTAAATTCTTGCTGAACATCAGAGCTCTGGAGGGAGGCATGACACAGTAGGAAAGAAACGTACGGCCATTGTTGCATGCACCTTGCAGATATGCTGCAACGACACAAGGGTTCTGGTTCTTGCTATTGTTCATCTGCGACAATACTTTGAGAGTGAAACACGCTGGCCAGGGTAGAGCGACGTACCCAGTCGAATGAAGATCCACAAGAAACAGTCGAGGTTTGAGCGAGAACCTCGATGGGACATACAGAAACCAATCCAGTGGCGAGAATCGCGAGTGATGGCCAGTGGACGTCTCTTCGTAGCGCCATAGTCAGAGAGAAAAAGATAAACAGAACCAGACTTCGCCTGACAGCCTTGTATATTAGGTGAGATGGTCCACCAGGCTGTCATGTCTCCGGTGGCAAATCATTATAGAATAGCGCATGCCCCGCGGTTGCTGTATGGAAGTATACCAACCTGAGACTGTTCATATACAAGAACGCAGTTGTATATAACAGAGCAGGTGTCGTACCGTACTCAGCAGGGCGACACAACCTGGCAGTGCTCACCAATGAATCCCACTGATCAACAGTATAATTACACAGAAATGTCAATATTGTCGGCTGGTAAACGTTTTAGGACGACGTCGTTTGAGAATTTTAGGCACCACCTCTGGTAGTGATAATTCTGAAACAATTACACCATTGGACGCATATTCGCATTTAATCTTAGTAGAGCGTCAGTAATGCAACGAGTCAGAACACGTTAGAAAATCGTACATTTGATAAACCGAAATAAACGTGGTACAATAGACTTACCTAGCAAAGAGCCAAGTGTGTGAACATATGAGATTGAGCCATCGTGTAGGCCATCTCGTAAGAGCGTTGCAGCCGTGGTGATACATGTGGTGAACAGCAGGATAGTTGCAGTTGCCAACACGAATTAGTTTTCTGGAGGGAGTACATACGGTCCCTCTCCATCATGACTCTCTGCCGGTGGTATTAGCTACCTAGTTCGCTAATCGGCATCTCGGCACGTCAATTTCTATAGCCACTGCGTTCGAGTGTGTTCCAACTTCCCGCATATAACCAGCCTCGGGTCGACACACTTCTACGGGCCAATTAGTGTCATTTTACACACTAACCGCGGGGCCCATCCGCTGGTCTGCAATGATTTGGCCACCAGGAACTAGTAAAATCCTGGTTTCATTTCTCTGTTTCTCCCTGACTACGGCGTCACACTGGCGATGATCCTCGCCACTGGATTGCAAGTCTCTGCGGGCCCTGCAGGGATTCTCGCTCAAACTATTGTCGGTCCACTCCCGTTCAACCCTTACTACATTGGTCCCGATGTAGACAAACACAATGAAGTATACGACACCGTAAGTGCATGTGGTCTCTGTCAGAATCATACACTTCGCGAAACGCCGTTCGCACAGCCTTATCTTTCACCATCAGTTGGAGCAAAGGGACTGTAATTGCGCAACTATCTGTCCAGAGGCGTATGTTCTCACGCATTGCGCAGCTCCCATGAAGTTTACCACTCTAACAAATTCCCTCCGGGTATCCGAAATAGTACAGCAGACAGGGTTGTTTCAAGATGACGGTATACGTCGCTTAGCATTGGGCATCTGCTGGCGCTATGCTGAGGGTTCTTCCCCAGACATGCGATCTGTTCAAGATAGCCCTTACTCAGATTGTTGGCGGTAAGTTTCCATTTCATGGCTGTCGCATGCGCACTCATCAGGTCGTTCAGATATTCCGGAGCCGATTGCAACTGACGCCTTATCTACTGGTTCTCTTGGCGTGACATCAACTCTTGCTTCAGCACCTCTTACGGACCTGTCATCAGCCCCCAAGCACCTCAAGCCCAACATTCTCGGGTAGCGGTTCAAATACTGGGGCGATCGCCGGAGGTGCTATTATTGATGTCGTCGGAGTTGCAATGGCCGCTGTAGTTGTTTGGAGAACAAACCTTCTCAAATTCATCCGTTGGCACCTGCCTTCTACATAGCTTGAATGGCAAGCTACCTTCCATAGATCGAACCCACGACGTGGCACAAACTATACGGGCCATACGGTGGCATAATAAGTCGAGAGGGGACAAAGCCACGGCAGATTGGGAGCTTCGAAACCCGTTGACACTCGCAATGATGCTTTCCGATCGAGCTCTGTGCCAGGGTTAAACACACTGCAATGCAGTGGTGTGCAGCAAACAATGACCACACGGAGACAGCGGCTGCCGCGTTGCCAAGGGGCGATGATTCTGCAGTCCATTCTCTCATGTGGTGAAATACCGTACATCCGCATGGTACTACTCCGAGTCAGTTTGTTTAGGTTACAGTTTATACATTTTCTATCATACAGGGACGTGACGTTGGTGGGGCATCGGAAATTGTGATCATGCCCATCATGGATGGTGCTGCAAGAATCGAGTCCCCAGGGAGCATCTCAAGTCCCTCCGCTTCTCCCAAAGATTAAAGGCAATTGTGCGAGCATCCACCCACCGATCATAATACAAATCACAAAGCTCCTGAGATCGTTTGCTGCCTTTGAAATAACGATTGTGCCAGTGGGTAGTCAGGTCAAAGTCAGGGTAGGGTGCGACGTGGAAGAAAACACCGAGAGCCTCGATAGACTCTTTTTCGATAGGGGAATTAAGGAGGTGGATAAATGTATCCTTCGGCATGGTAAGACCACGCCATGGGTGCCCTTGAGGGATTTCGGTGTAACCACGGGTGTCGAGCATGATATACAGCACTCGGAGGGACCTGCATCTTTCCAACAGCTGTAAGAACCCCTCGGGCGTGATAGCGCTCGATACCGTCCAATCATAGTTCTTGCCCACCTCAAACTTTTCCAAGTGGGGCCACGAAGATGCTAAACAAAGCAACCCACGCTCGTTCAAATCGACGCCACAGTGAATGTCGAGAGTTATAGAAGTGATGTTCACAAAGACGGTCAAAGGACGAAGGAGATCAAAGGTGATGTAGTATTGAGGCGAATTCTGCAAACCTGACCCATCTTCTGATTCATAGACACGGAGCAGAAGGCTGCTCAAAGTATTGCATGTGCGAGCTTCTCGGAGGGCTACGAAAAACGACATAAGATCTGATGCCGTTGGATAAGCATGGAGATCGATAGAAAGATTGTGTATCCCTGGGGCGCAGAGACGATTGAAGAGCCTCCAGACAGGGGTCAAAGATGCAGAATGAAGGCGAAAACCACAGAGAGCCGAGAAATTCAGTGCGGAGGTAGGGGAGTGACCAGGCGGAATCCGATCAAGGACGGCATCATGCAGTTTAAAGGCCAAATTGGACAAATTCCGTGAGCGGGAAAGATGAGCGAGAGCATCGACATTCAGACCAACGTTATAACAGTCCACGGAGGAGAGGCTTTTCCAATGACACAGCAGACCCGAGATTGTGTCAGCGTTAGCCCAGCCCGACATGTGGAAGTCCATTACGGATGGGCACTGCTCTCCAAATATATCGATGGCAGGGCCAAGGCTCTCCGTAACAGAAAGTGAAAGCTTTGTCAATCTGGGACTTGTGAGGTGTCGCAGGAAAGGAACAACTGCCGTCTTGGGGCACTGCAGCCCGACAACACGAAGATTTGGGAAGATTGACGGGCTCATGGAGGCTGGAGGCTCGGAGAGTTCTTCAACACAGTCGGCACTCAAACCGAACGAACCACGCAGACGAGGGAGAGCCCGCACACGGCGTGCGTAACCCAAAATAATGTCCCACTCGGATTGTTTGAGTCGTTCTTTGAGTGAATAGACCTGCGCGAGATTCCATCACCGATAATCGTCTGTACCACGAGAGGCCTAAATTGTCTTACACCTGCCGACTTCACCCATGATGTTTGGGGAAGACATCGCACGAGAGGTGTCAAGTCGTCCAATTCGGCCCAAATCATATCTAGCGCCGGCTCCTTGAAGGTCTTGCAAGTCCTCGCAAGCGCGGCGATGTCAATGTTTGCATACCATGGCTGTCTTGTGGGATGCGGGGGCCAACGATAGACAAGCACGTAGCAGAATCTGAAGATGTTGAGAAGAATCTCTTCCACATGAAGTGCGGGGTGCATTGTGCGACGGAGACAGAATAATTAGATTCAATAATCATGACTGCTCACTCTGGCTCACTTTGATAATCCGCTTTTCCCAGGACCTACGTCATGTGCATGTGCTAATCTATTCACGATACGATATCTACACATTTCTGTAGGGTTGTACTAATGTAAATCTTTTATCATTCTCTCTGTATCCATACCCTTGTTGAGCGGTTAGGGCACGCTGTCCGGGTTTGTAGGCTGTCTGCTAGGCTTGAGATATCCTTGGTGTTACCGACATGGAGTAGAATCATGCCAACGAGAAGCACCATACCCATACCTTGCTTGCACTGTTCTGGTTATACTGCACTAGGATTAATAAATAAATTGGTTCGCTGATGCAGAGAGTTTGCGACAGATTTGTTGCAAGTACTGTTCAACTTCCGCGTACTGGGCTGCACATGTTGTTCGGAGCACGTGGCCCACCAAAAAGCGACGCGTTTGACAATCACATACAGCCACTACATTACCTTCAACGATGTCCTCGAGTTCTGCCCTGCTCTCCTCATGCGCTACATATGCCTCTACTTCAAAGTCACGCCTACAATCGTTGTACTCTGATATTTCACGGCAGAAGCACTCAAATCCCACGTCCTACCACGCACACGTCGATTGGTGGCAGCAGACGGTGGAGGAGCTCGTCTCCCGTGGGTGGCAGATGGAAACTACCAACCCTGGCAAGGGCAGGGAGACGGGCGCACAAGACGTCGAGCCCGAGAACCAGAGCAACAAGCTCGTGTTCGGCGTACGTCGAGCGATCGTAGACAGACTTCGGTATGACGGCGTCGGGAAACCACTCGGACTAGCCTCCACCATCGTGCGTGCTCTTTTCTTTTCTTTTCTTACCTTCACCATTTAATTGAAACTGATGGCCAACGTACTAGTAAAGGCCGAGCTACAACGCAGTCGTGCGCTCGTCCCGCTGTCGCAGTTCTTGACGTCCCAGCAGTCCGTGTATGATCCTGGCTGGTTGCCTTATCGAATCGCCTCGTTCTTTGTCGGGAAACCGCTCTGGTGGGCGATGGAGCAGCTGGACATCGTCCGGTCGGAAGACGCGTATAGCGAGGCGGAGATGTGGAAGAGGGTAGAGGGAGAGTATGTTTTGCTCAAGCTGGTCGAGCGGGCTGCCGATGCTGTAGATGCGTCTTCGGGCGGACTGTGTCTTGCGGACAGGCTCTACACGGTAGCGACGTTTCGGAAGGCGTTTGGCATCAAAGTCCTTCCTGGGGTATCGTTGAGCGAGACGGATACCAGGGTGTTGTTGAGATACCTGGAGAGGGACAGAAGGATCTTGGTGCAGGACAAGGATGTGCGTCTTTTCAGGTCTCCGCTGCGGTGCAAGGTATTGACGAGGCGTTTATGAAGGTCATCAAATTCGTGACAGGTGACGATGCCAGAGAAGTGACTGCTATCGACAGAGGTATGCTCGAGCTCAAGACCGCTGTTGCAAACTTGCAAGACCAGGTTGACCGCCTGCATCACAAGACGGACGAGTGAGAGGCTTCGCTTTCTGTCGAATATATTCACTAAACATCCGCATAGGACCACCAAGCACATCTCGATGGCTCTGCGACAACAACAAAAGTCTATTGCACTTGCGCATCTTCGTTTCAAGAAGAACTTGGAGGAGGTACTGACCAAGCGACTGGGTGCTCTGCAGAATCTAGAAGCGACCTTGATCAGCGTCGAGACGGCGGCAGGTGATATCGAGGTAAAGGTGTCACTTTATTCGTGACCAGAGAGATGCACTCATGGTGACTAGATTATGAAAACCTATGAGAAATCTACGGCTACGCTACAGGCGATTCTGAGCCACCCATCCCTACGTCGCGAGAAGATCGACGAGACAATGGATGCGCTGGCGGCCGCCAATGCTAATGCACGCGAAGTGGACGAAGCGATCAAGATTGGAGGAGACATTGCTGCCGCCGAGACGGGCGTAGTCGACGATGTGGACTTGGAGGACGAGTTGAACGAGCTTGTGAGGGAGGCAGAGAGGGAGAAAGCAGAGGCTGTTGTGGACAGGTTGTCAGAGGTCAAAGTGCCTACACAAATGCCTGAAGAACAGATGACCCCTCAGGGGGTCCCTGCTCAGCGCGTTGCGGCGTAGCGGTAACGCGTCTAAATACGGCAGTAGTGAAGATGACCCAATCAATACGCATATTCGTTTAATTGGTTTCATCGTGAGCGTGGACAGCGTGAACATGGCCCCCGTCCGCGTACGCCATCCAAAGGGCATCGCGACCCTCCAACTCGATCTCGATGCACTCACCGTCCAGGATCTCCAACAACAGATATTCACGCTGTCCGAAATCCCCCTGCCACAACAAGAAAGTGAGCGTTTTAGCCGTATCGCACCTCGCATACGCTCGACAGATCTTTTTCATCTAGTCAGGTCGGGATACCCTCCACGGATATTGACCCTCGTACCAGAGCTGCCGCTCTCCAGTTTGGGTCTCCAAGCCGGAGAGCAGATCATCGTCAATCAGAAGGCGCCCACCGCCACAACGACTAACCCGCCTGCCCCGACGCCAGCGTCTTTACCAACAGCGCCCCCACGCCAGACCGCGGCTCCGCGAAGCACAGGCCCAGCCAGCGTACCGACGAGCTCGGGTGTGCTTGTGCACAGAGTATAACTACCACCTCCCTACCTCTCATATTGCTACTGCTCAACGTCCTTCGAACCAGGTCGTTCCCGACGACAATTCGTGTTTGTTCTCGTCGATAGCAATCATCTTTGAGCAGGATATCACGAAAGCGCAAAAGATGCGGCAAAGTAAGTGGTCAGATCTGAGACCCTCCGAGAGGGATTGGGCATGACGGTCTGCGTGGCAGTCGTCGCCGATGGCATCCGGAGAGATATGGAGACCTACAACGAAGCAATTCTAGGGTATGTCGCGCCCTCTCGAGTGGAATGTTGCACTTCTCATTGTTGAGATGCAGGGCTCCGCGCGACAAGTACATCACAACCATTCTGAAACCCTCAACGTGGGGAGGCGCCATCGAACTCGGTATACTTGCCAAACACTTTAACACTGAGATCGCTTCCATAGACGTCGAGACCGGTCGTATCGACCACTTCTTACCTTCTGCTGGTGGTACTGGATACAGGTCGGCTTTTTCCTGCAATCATGATGTCCGTGTCGACTGACAATGTTTGAAAGATGCATCGTTGTGTATTCTGGTATCCATTATGATGCTGCCACTTTAGCTCCCATGGAGGATGCCCCGGACGAATGGCATCAGACTATTTTCCCTATCGTGAGCTTTTCTAGCCGACGTCGAATCTTGACATTGACACGGGCGCAAAGACGTCGGCGAACACGTCCGATCCCATTCTTGAAGCGGCCGAGAAGCTAGCCACAATGTTGCGGGAGAAAGGAGCGTTTACCAACACTGCAACATTTGATCTCAAGTGCGAGGTGAGCTAGATTAAAAATATACAGTGGTATTGCTGTTCACGTCACTGCAGCAATGTGGGAAAGGTCTCAAAGGTGAGAAGGATGCGAGAGCACATGCACAAGAGACAGGACACGTACGATTTGGAGAGTATTGAGACCCCCTGCATGATATCAAGAGAGTCCGTCGGAACCTTGTTTTCCTGTTACTTGTCCACTATCGATCTCCATGACCACTGGGACATGATCGGATGCCCCGTATATCTCACTGCGAATTTCGCACATTTTCACTTTCTCTGCTATGCGTTCGCTCAATACGACTGGTGTACCGAGCAACATTAGCGAGCTAACTTTTGTACGGAGGAAATCTTACACATGTCTAATCTCCAGCCTATACCTTTCATACGGCAATTGAAGCGATACGAGAAGTAGGTGTAATGCTGGACGTCTGGATGACCGTCTCTCCAAACATCGACGAACTTTAATGTGCCTTCGGGAGACTCAGGAGCATCAAGAATGTTCCTAAACGCCTCCGTTTCGTCTAGCGTATAGCCCGGAGTTTTATTCCAGTTTGGGCTGGGATTTGCGAGATCTTCACAAGCGCTGAATGAGGGGGGATAGGCATGGATTACACAAGCACCGACCTTTCGCGGTTGGTGCGACGTTCATGTCACCCATCCAAATCACGGGTTTCTTTTTGTCTAGATCGCGTATATAGGCGGTGAAATGTTCGTTCCACACGTTCTTTTCCTTGAGCGTCTGTTTTCCTTCGCTTGTTAGGAAACGCGATAGGAGGGACAAGCTGGAGCACCTTGAGGTTCTGACCTGCGTTCGTCACATAGGTACAGACGACATAACACCCTTCAAACTCGAGTGTGACAAGACGCCCCTTGACCTGCTCAGGATTCGGATGTCCTGGAAGAAGCTTGGTAACTGAAATTGGCTTGATTTTTGAGAGCACCGCAGTGCCCCCTACAAGGTTGAGAATGGTGAACACGCGTGCCGTGACAGATCCTGGCGCACCGTATGTTTTTTTGTCAGAGATGGCCCAAGTGCGATACGGAAAGCGGGCACTGATGACGGGATCGACTGGTTCATTGTTCACCTGCGGTGTGTCAACATGAAAAAAAGCACACAATGACATGGCGCTCGCCTTTGTCTCCGTCAACACGAGGATGTCCGGATCTTCTGCCTCTACATAGTATTTGAACCCCTGAAACGCGTTCCTCCCGAGTCCATGGTCCGGTCGATCGTATCTAGGCTAAAGCGTACCTTTCTTTGCGCCGCTGCCAGTCCACACACGTTCCACGTGACAAAGCGCAGTGTGTCTGCGGCGCGCGGTGGAAATGCGATGCTTACGGGCAGTGTCTTATTAGTGGGTTGCCCATTGGGTGCTTTGGCGTCGTCGGATGTCGGCGCTGTCTGCTTTGCGCGCTTTGCCCGTGGTTGTGATTGGGAGACGCTTTCAGAGTCCGACGCGCTGTTGGCATCGACGTGCTTTGCAGCGATTTTTCGTTTTGGAGGCATCGCGATGTGAGAGAGTGTCGACGCGGATGGAGCAAGGAGACGCGACGAGGAGACGTTGAGACGTGACAGTATGACGGGAGAAATTGCCATACTAGAGAGTTATGGGTGCGTGTGTATTTTGGATCAGAAAGCACGTGGTCAAAGCGAACTTCGACACCCATTTCGCCAGCTTAAGAGTCCCTCGACCAAAGCAACAACTCGTAAAGAGTATAATTCGTGGGTACATTCAATCCACCTGCTGGTCTACCACTCACTGCTTTCCTGTACTCAGCTCTAAAACTCCTTGCGACGACGTACATCTCATCCAAAGCGTCTTTACGATCATCTTCTCTCTACTTGAATTATCATCCGTTCGCGAAACTCGAACGCGTCAATGCTCACGCATCGCGAGTTTTCTGCCTGGATCGTGTCCCAGGGCGAGTCTCTCCGCGAATACCTGCCCACGATCGATACAAACGCGGACAAGGTTTCGTGCTGGATACCAAGTGAAACGGGCAATGTGGGTTGCAATTGAAAAGCACCAGAGCAGCAACCTGATCATGATGTATCTGCCACAGAGTTTCTCAGTTCATTGGAGGGACGAAGGCTCGCAAGTACATTCGTGTTCCTTCATCTCCCTGGACGGCTTTCTCGTACCGGGTCGATTTCTGTGCGGTCGCGGTGAGGCATCGAGAGAAGGTGTGCGGACAGGTCCCGACACCGAACGTCCTTTCATGTTTGCGGAACAATCCAATATCTGTGAGCTGCATCTTCTCGTTTGAGACCTTGCTCAACGTTGTGTTTCAGTTATCTCTGGAGGGCAACTCAATCCGGACGCTGGGACAATCGTGCTGAAGATACGGCGCATTTCCATAGATGGGGCGAGATCGGCAAATGGGTTACAGCAGCTCCCTGAGCCCTGTGGTGCGCAAGGCAACATGTTGAGTCACTGCATCCGGTAAGCCATATCTCTACGAGCCAGTGAATTTTGTGAATGATATGTCCCCCAAGGTATGGAGAAGAGAGGTTTACCTATCAGCAGTTTCCGGAAACATGGCACGTGAAGCCATATGACGGGTCAAATAACCGGTCCTACGTCACCTTTGTGTTCCGGTACAGATCCCGAGGTATGTCCGAAGCGGGATGGTAGCCGAAGCCTCCTAACTGGCGTCTTAGAGTTCTTGATCTCTCAAGGTATCATCCCCGCAGACGGTGCACTACAAATTCCACAGGCCGTCAGAAATGCCTCTGCAATGAACCGTCGAGTGGTCAGCGCCCCCCTTCCGGCGGGTAGCTTCATATCGATGGCACAAGGTCCCACTCCGGGCCTACATATGAACGATAGCGCGAATCGGATGGTGAGTGCGCACCGGCTATTGTTCATGCCCTGTTGTTGATCTATGGCAGGGTCCTGCATCGCAAAATGCATTCAGTCCTGGGAGTGCCCCCTTTCGGCCGGTAACCAATGCCCGAACGGTCAGCATGACAGTTCCGAGTGGCCGTGGTCATTACCCAGGGGAGGGTATCCTCGACCTTGGTCTGGGTCCGACTACAGACCCTAACACATTGTGGACGTGACCCAAATAGGGTGAATACGGACATGGATCACGGAGGCTTGTTGGTAGCCGCGGACAGGCTTAAAAGCGTGTACGAGAGAGTACAAGAGATGGAATGTGGGGGTTTCATTTATGGCGTTTTGCATCGATGTGATGATGGAGCTTTGCTTGTTGATCAGTGCTATCTGTTGTTGGATGCTATGTCGGCTATGTCTTGGACCTGTTTCATGATATTAAGTAGTATTTGTATCACAGTTAAGTTATCTCGAATAGCATTACTTACGAACCCTGACGATGAAAGGAGGCATGACACTGCTGGTACTACGATTGTCTCCGGGCCATGGGGCCACGAGTCGGCCCCGTTTGTTTGGTCCGATGTTTGTCATTGTTAGATTCCCGGGCTGCTGAAATGTGTCCACTTCCAAAAATGGTCTCCGTGTTGAGCCGCATGTCCGAGTCACACTACACTTTGCACGTATGGCCCGCGAAATGG
This sequence comes from Caloboletus firmus, assembly GCA_038094755.1. NCBI lineage: Eukaryota > Fungi > Basidiomycota > Agaricomycetes > Boletales > Boletaceae > Caloboletus > Caloboletus firmus. The sequence continues at coordinate 55,102 of JBBPUO010000086.1, read as the reverse complement.
GGCCTGCAGTCGCTTGACCCAACCTCCCTCGCGGCTGTCATGTATCTCCAGCTGACCATCCCAGGTAAATTTAAAGTAGCACCCTGCACCAATCCGGACCAATCCCCCAACGGCAAGTAGTTCCTTCCACCGTTCTGAGTTGGCCCACGAACCTTGATACATAAGCATAGGCCAATTGCCCTTTTTGACTCACGCACACACCGCAGTCACCACGTTTCCCTCCATAGTTGCCTTTGTGGCATCCCTCGCCAAGTCGTCGAGCGCGTCGGGCGCCGTCGACCTCGACGCGTCTCTGACCAGCTTCCAAAAAGCTAAGAGGACTGCACTGTACGCACACGTCGAAGGATGCATATCTGACATTGTCGTGAGTCAATATCGTTTCGCCAACATCTTGTCACGCATCGGTTCAACGTGCAGTCGCACATGTTCTACGGGATCGATGCCAATTTCTGGGGACTGACCAACCCGGCACTTGCGAGCGAGATGCCTTTCCCACAGAAATATTATGTGGTTAGTCGGATACGAGAAGCGTACAGACCCCGTCTGGAGGCGGTAGGGCTTTGGAGTTTGCCTGACGCCGAGGAAGAGCGGATGGGCATATTTCAGAGGGATAAGAAGAAGAAGCGAAACTACAAGGTTACGTTCGAGCGTGCTTTCGAGAGGGAAAAGGTGGGTAGTCAGTGAGGCCGATGACAGTCCACCAATCGTTTGTTAAGATTCTGGATAAAGCAAAGACAGCACTTGGGGTGCATGCAAGCTACTTGAGGGGAAAACGGTTCTTTTTCGGGAATCAGTAAGTAAATTTCTTTTGATCATGCAGTTCCTAACGCTGATACTTGCTCGTAGTCCAACAAGTCTCGATGTGTATTTTGCTGCACACATCCTTCTATTGGCTGATCCTCCATTCCCCGACGCCGTTCTTCAGATACAACTGCGCGAGTCTAATCCAGAACTGGTTGAACATGCCCGACGCGTACAAGAGGCAGTGAAACGAGCGCCACCTTATGAACCTTTTACGGCGTCACAATCGTTACTGAGCTTCCTCGTTCCCCGTTCATTCAGTGGAAGTAGCGCTCAGACCCGAGTTGATCCTGATGAAATCCGATACAGAAGGATAACTTTACTTTTCGTACTAGGAACGATGGCGATGACCGCAGCTTATATCTTCACGCATGTCCAAATTGTACATGCCGCTACCGAAAATTCGGAAGACGACGACGAAGATGGTGAAGGCGAGGAACGTGACAGTGATGAAGGGGGAGGAGGAGGAGAGGAAGAATCTGTGGGTGAATCTGAGGCGTTTACCGAGGATGACCAGTAGCACTGCATCTACCAATTACATAACCCTCCCGCTTATGACACGTGATACACTCTACAATGGGTTAGCGTCCTCGGCGTAAACGACGACCAGCTCAAAATGATTGACGACGACCTCATCGTTGTGGACGACGTCGAGGAGCGCCACGCTGGTCCCTCATCGGCTGTCAACGGTATAAATCATCCACCGCCACCACGCCAGCCCCAACGCACGCGCCCGTTCCGGGCAGCCGCAGAACAAGCCATGGCCACCACCCTCCGTCTCCGTGGTTCGCCCGAGGCATCTGAACGCACGACGCGTTTATCCTCTGGAAGACTCAACAAACCCCAACCCAAGCTCAAACTCAAGCTGAGCGAACGTGCGGCGGCGCAAGCCCCGGGTATGTCCTTCTTGGGTCCCTACGATCGCGAACTGGATTCGGACGACGAGGACTTGACGTTTGAGGAGCAGTTTATCATTCGGATGCCACCCGGGGAGGATTGCGAGCGGTTGCGCAAGATGATTCAGTCGAGGGAGATTGGGAACGATGTTTGGTTCAAGTTTAAAGGTGCGTCCCCTCGGAGAGTTTACGGGATGCGTCCCTGTTATAGAGGTCAACGAGGCGGTAGACTCGCGACGGGGTATCCTTCACATTAGCAACTCGTTGTATTCTTTCAAGTTGGTCGATCTACCGTGCATTATCGAAGCACAGAAGACGCTGGATAATAAGCAGATGTTCAAAGTGGCGGATATATGTCAGGTGTGTGTTTCTCCCCTGTGCGCGCTGTGTGCGACATGATCCTAGGAAGATATGAATACAGATGCTGGTGGTTGGAGATCGCATACAAAACGAAGAGGCGGTCACGGCGAACAGGAACGTCAATATCGACGAATTCATCTGGCCGCACGGTTTTACCCCTCCTTTGCACCATGTACGCAAGCGACGGTTCCGAAAACGGGTGAACAAGCGGGTTCGTACTCAGCACGACTGCTCTTGCTTCGCTTTCCTCACGATAACACACTTTAGACGATAGAAAGCGTCGAAGAAGAAGTGGAACGGCTGCTGGCAGCGGACAATCTTGCATCGGACGTCAAGTATGGTAAGTCGAGGGTGTGAGATCGAACGTTCGTTTCTTCCAGTAGGCTTACTGTCCCACGTCGCAGAGGTCCTTGATAATATTAACCCGGACCTTTCGGATTCCGAATTCATTGAGCGTGAAGAACCCCTTGAAGCGCCTACCCCTGGCCCTCAAGGTTCAGAAGCAGGCGATGTGGCTACCCCTGGACTTGATGCGGCGGATGAGGATGCTGAAGAGGGCGAGGGGGGAGAAGCCGAACCTGAGGGTGATATCGACGAAGACCTCGCTGCTGAACTTGACCTTGCTTTAGGCGACGAAGAGGGAGGTGAAGGGGAGGAAGACGAGGAAGACGATGACGATGAGGAGGAGGAAAGCGATGAAGACGAAGACGATGAAGACGCTCAAGAGAGGAAACTGTTAAATGAGGAGATAAGAGACTTAGAAGCTGCTGTGGCGAAGAAGGAGCACGAAGTCGCAATTTCTGCAAACCCGCTCATCAAGGTATTTCACTCCCACTTATTTGTTGATGCAGCCAACGTTAAGCGGTCGTTCTTAGAAACGGTTTGAGGATGCCCTCAAGAAACTCACGGCTGATCTGGAGATGAAACGCGCGCAAAGGGATGAGATGAAAGAGAGGCAACGGCGAAGGAAAGAGGGCATTGCCGTTGAAGACCCAGACACAGATGCTGAAGGCGGCCCGCAGGATGAAGTGGAAGCTGGGGGTAATGCTACGCAGGGGGATGCTGACCTGTTTGGATCCGATGATCCAAACGCTATGGACATTGGTTGAGTTCAACCACCCAACATATAGTATGCCCACTAGTTTAGTCGTCTGCACGATACTGCTTTCTACAGCAACGGCTGCGGTCACTGGATACTCGCACCGGAACCAGGCTTGAATACGAACATGGATCTATCCTAGGGCAGCAAGGCATCCTGCTCATGATCGGGACAACCCAACGAGTCCTGCCTGCATCACGAGTGGGGCATATACGATGCAAACAAACGGCGCGAACCACACGCCAAATATTTCCCAGTTCGATACCGCTCTCTCGACTTCTTTTGGCAGAAGAAGCCAACCCCAGGCAAGTAGCCGGTACGCTACGTAGAGTGTCAACCGGAAAAGATTGCTGAAGAGTGAGGTCGATGTTTGGGAGGGCCAGGATGGGGCACGGCTACAAATAAGCGGAATGCCAAGGGTGACGGCGAGCGTTGCGGCGAGAGAAAAGTTGAGGAGGGACGTTATGGAAATCGCTGTCGATGCCAAACAGAGGTTGAAGGATTGCAGGAGCATCGAGAACGGTGCTGTTTCAGGGGGATGTGACGGTATAAGTGCAAGGAGGGCGTGGGGAACGGAGCTAAACGCCAGGAGGAGGACCCACGATGAGACCTAAATCAGCCCGTGCAGCGATGAGCGAGGTACGAGGAAGTGAAGAGTAAACGTACGGTTTGGTTCTGGAGGAACCATGAAGTATTGATTATGGCGAATGCCAGTAGACCGATGGTATGCGCCGCAAGGATGGTGACAATCGCAGGTAACACAGGCCTTCGTCTCGGTCGCCAAGTTGGTCGAACTGTCGAAATAGTCGCATTCGCAGCGTTTTCAATCTTTTCATCATCTTCCTTGTCTTGCCGCTGCAACCCATTGGGAGACTCTTGCACCCAGCCTGCCTCCACCCACTGCCCGAGTCCCCAAAATATCATCGCAACCCCAACCAACACAGCACTGGGAAGGAACGTTCCGATCTTCATGAAGGTTCCCGGCGTTGTGAGTATGTAGAAAAAGAAGGAAGCATGGAGACGCTCGAGAAGGTTATTCGATGTACGAAGAGTCGACTCGATTATCCTGACAAAGTATAATTACGCAGACGGCATAATATCAGGGAAGACCGACCTGCCAAGTGCAAAGAATCCATGGGGACCATCAGCTGGGACAGCATACAGAGTAATTGCATCAATCCGGAATCTGTGTTAAACAGTTCAGTTGATCGATCTGATTTGTGTTGACGACCCACCGGTGAAACAAGCCATGTGGCCCACTCGGCCTTCCCCTCGCTTGATAACTAATATGTCTTTTCACATTCCTCGCTCGGTATTCAAGCTCCCTGAGCTGCGGACTGCGTTTCATGAACATCGGCGCTTTTGCTAGGAGACTACTCTGCGGTGCACCATGCAGTTCGAGATGGTCATAGAGGACGAGAGGGACGCCGCCTGTGTAATGAGAAACAAGACGCAGCGAGTTTATTAGGTCTTGGTTGGGTAGTCGGCCATTAAGACCCTCTAGTATGAAGGGAGATTGATTTAGTCTGCAAGGGTTGATCATAACGAAGACTAACCAAAGAACACGCCAAGATGAGAGAATGAATGTCCGCTGTAATCAATATTGAGGGCGTTCCAGATGACGCCGGAGGTAAGCCCGAGGAGATCAGTGTCGAGATCTGTATCACCATTAGTGAGATGATGCTGAGCAAAGTGAATCTGAGTCTTACTTTGTGGTATCGTACCATGGTACGCATTCAACCAGGCGTACGTGCCATCAAGATAATTGTCGCCTATCACAAAGATGATATCCTTCGCCCAGAGCGAATAGTCTGAAGTAGGTCAAACAGCAACCCAGGGAAAGATTAGGATGTGCATACTTTTCAGGAAACCAGCAAGCGCCATCACTGTCGCGATGCCTCGTAGATTGTATGGTTGTTCGCCGACCTCGCTCAGCCACGACGCACTGACGACGATGGCTTCGGAGCCTGAGGCTCGGGGCGAGTTCATGAGGGCGTAAACATTAACGCCAGAGACATTCTGTCAGCAACACATGCATGGGATACCGCATACCGGAGCTGATAGACAAGTACGTACGCTGGAGGGGGTCATGAACGTATAATTTTGAGTCGCGGCAGCAAGGCCAAGCTTTGCAAATTCATCGCGAATGAAGTTGGCTCTCCTATTCGGCGTGTCAGTACACCGCGGTGACTAACAGGATAGTATGGTGATCTCACTGCTCACTCGTAGCGTTCCTATTGCGGAGACCTTCTAGACGGCGAAGATATAAGTCCGCCTGGTGTACGTCTTGCCAATTCCAGTTGGTATTGACCTGTACTCAAACTCAGTACACGTGATGCCTTACGTTTGATGGTGAGGGACATACCTGAGCTGGCTGCAACGCATTTTCGTCAATGTAAACCCCCTGAGAAAGCGGTAGAACCGGAATGAGGACCATCCATAGGTAACCGGCTGCAAGCAAAGCTGTCCTGGACGATGGTACAGTAACTCATCAACGCGATGGAAGGAAAGGGAGGACAAAAACGAACGTAATCTTGGAGAGGTAGCGATAAATGAGAGTTGCAGCATTCTTCCGTCGTCGTAGTCGAACCACGTTCGCGTTCCGTCGTGGCCTCCTGAACAGATTTTGTATTCTGTCCATGATCGTGTCCTTTGGTGGCCGGGAGCGCGTGCGCGAATGTGCAAGTTAGTTGCAAGTAGAGTTGTGTACTTCAAAGTCGGCGGCGTGTCGGTGAACAGTCGGAATTCGGCAGTTTATCAGGGTCTCCACTTGGACCCTCTCCGCATCTTCTTTCTTTTGCAACCTCCAGGTCACATCCGATACCAGTAGCAGACGCTGTACAACTTCTACTATGCCATCAAAGCGCAAACGCAGGGCTTCCCCTGCACCCAAGGGCCTTGCTGCCGGTGAACAACTCAAACGTGCCAAGCTTGCCGCGGCCGACTCCTCGCTTTGGGGTTGGGTCGATACAGAGGTCTCGGATGCATCCCAGATCACTCTCGAGCACCGTCTCATGACTTGTGGTTTGTCGAAACGCAATAAGAACCCCTTTTGCGGCAGCAAACGCGCGCTAAAGCCCGCGGAGTCTTCTCATACCCTTGCTGACGAAACCCAGACTACGGTTGCCAATGGTGAACTTGAGAACGATGTCATCGTTGTTTCCGATGACGAAACACCACCTTGCAATAAGAAAATGTGCAAGAACAACCCAAACTGCTTGAACTACCTCGGTCAGCAGCGGTGGGAAGACGAAGGTAGGCCGTAGTCCAGTGAGCGCGTTTAAAGGGTTCTCCCTAATTCTGGACGTGTGTTTCCTCTAGAAACGGCCAAGCAGCTGTTCATCAAGGCTTCGGATTTGGGTCTCAATCCGATCCTCAGCTCTCGTGACCCCGAATTACCTGTTGGCTTGAAGGTAGATCATGGTCTCTTGTGTAATTTCATGCTGACTATCTACATCTGTGTTGTGCAGAATCTCGGCGCAACCTGCTATGCCAACGCTTTCCTTCAGGTACGTATTCTCGATGATGTTTTGGGTGTTCTTGCTTATGGAGGTCTGGAGGTGTGGTTCCGAGATCTGGCATTTCGACGTGGAGTCTACCAATGTCAACCATCCCAGGATACTGAGGACGGTTTCGAAGTTGGTTTTCTCTTGTGCGATCCCAACTACGAACTTGACTAACAGAGCCTCAGGACTCTCCTGTATTCCAACTCCAAGTGACGTTCGCTGCCCTTCAGGAAAGTACACAGAATGTATACAATCCGGCCAAGTTTGCAGAGAGCCTCAAACTGTCTACGTCCGAGCAGCAGGATGCACAAGAGTTGGTTCTTCTCCAGGAACCATGCCTCACCCGCTGAACAATCTTTCGTCAGGTTTTCAAAGCTCTTCATGTCACATCTTGACAATGAATTCCAGAAGCAGTTTACCCCGTCCCTCCGGACACTCATATCTAATCAGGCAGGTCATGTTGTCTCTGTCGCCATCATCT
>JBBPUO010000086.1:33782-47861 GCA_038094755.1 Caloboletus firmus | reverse complement strand
TCACTTATATCCGTGGCAGTTTCAGGGGGAATTAGTGTATGGAACTCTTTGCCACAGCTGCCGCAACAGATCTGAGCGTACATCCGATTTTCTGGAACTCGAGATCAACATAGAGGTGACAGTGCATTTATTCACCAAACAATTACTCGACCTGACAATATGTTAGAATAATGCAAGACTCGAAGACCGTATAGCTGCTCTCCTACAGAATGAGAAACTCACGGGAGACAACAGGTGGGATCTCTTGTTACTCATCCAATGTGGTTCTTCCGACTCATTGCATGCCAACATTGCCAGATATTCGTGTTCAAACTGCGCTTCGCTTCAGGACGCGACCCGCTACACCGAACTACGTGCTCTTCCTCCGGTCCTCCATTTCTCTCTCCTTCGTTTCGTTTACGATTTTGACTCGATGGAGAGGAAGAAATCCAAGCATAATTTGCTATTCCCCACAGTGCTCGATATGACCAAGTTTGTCAAAATTGGCCAAACCGGCCAAAGCGCGAGTGATGTCGACGGCGAAGAGAGCCCAACGAATATCTATGAATTGAGAGGGGTGCTATTGCACAAAGGACCGAGTGCTTACCACGGACATTACGAAGCTCAGGTTCTGGATACTGCGTGAGCTTGGCCCAATTGTCTCACGAACTCGTTGACCCCAGTTATATGCAGCTCGAAGGCATGGTTCCAATTCGACGACGAGGTTGTAACGAAGATAAATTTCCTCGGAGAGAAACGATATACCGGCAAAGATGTAGTGGACGTTTTGAATGATAGTGGGACTACCAAGAAGTACGTATCCTCTCCTGAACGTGGCTCCGCTTTCCTCATGTTCTAGTGTCAGGGGTGCAAGTCAACCCCGCGCTCGTCCCGCGAAGAAGCGAAGGATCGACGATAGTGATGATGAGATTATCGAGTACGTGATTAGTCCCCCATCATCTGAATCTCCCTTCCATTTCATCTTGTTTGTGTCTCGCACATCTTTCAGATTGCCGCCCCCCACGGAAGTCCAGGTTTCCTTGCCTGGTAAGGCCCCAGAAGGGTGCGTAATGCGTGAAAATCGGTGGCATATGAGGCACTCAGTTATTTGATTTTGTTGAAATAGCGATGTCTTCTCGTCGAGAGACGCCTATATGCTTATCTATGCTCGTAAGGAAAAAAAGCCGTCGACCGTCGACCATGCGCCTACCCCATATCTTGCCGAGAGCACCCTTGATCCCAATTCTGCTTCCACTATTATTAATGGTACCTCTAGACCCTGCGTCGGCTCGCAAATTGCCTCGGATCTGACTGTCCTCGTTCCGCCTCAGCGTGCACGAGACGTAGTCAAAACTCTCAACGCAAAGCATGATGAAGCCTGTGAACTCTACTCACAAAGGTCAGTCCCCCAAATTTCAACTTCCCACACTGGTATGGAGATGAAGCGGCGTCGAACCAGAGAAATGGAAGCGAGGGAACACTTCGCGGAATTGAGGGAATGGATGCGGAGTGTATATACGCGTTGGCACGTTGCATCTGTTGAAGAGGTACGTGGATCACCCTCGCGAAGACATCTGGGGTTGGACATACGTCATTTGATGGAGGATTTCCTGATTTGTCGCGTTTAGGATGCCGTGGTGGTTAGCAGACAACCACTGGAAAACTGGTTGGCAAAGCCATTCGTAAAGCCTGAGGAGCACAAGTCGCGTTCCCAATCTGTTCCAAGAGATCCCGAGCTTGAAGTATTGCCGACGCTCGATATCTTGTGCAGTCATGGTAGACTCCATCCCCACAAGGCCAGTAGCATGAAGCGCATGTCCAGGGTCAGTGAGAATCCTCGTTGTTCATCGTGACTTACCAAGAGTCTCCTGATCTAGAAAGCATACGAGAAGCTTAGTCTCCGTGAGGATATCGGACCCGTGCGTGGTCCGCATGAGGTCTGCGAAACTTGTGTCACAGAGTCTTTCACAGGTGGGTTGCATGGCCGTTTTCCAGCCTTGCCAACTCATCCTCGTTTCAACAGAACGGCTTTACCAGATCGAGCATCCGCGTTCAGTCGCTCAGTTCGATGAGAGATGTGATATGCAGCAAGGAGAATCTGGATACTGGATTTCCAAAGCCTGGCTAAAAGGTATTTCCCCTATTTCATCACCATCAAGTCACGCTACTCACATGGATTCACTTGTCTGTGTGGCATGCGTAGGCTGGAGAGTTCAGAAGCCTAGGATGCATGTTCCGCTGCATGGTGATCCTTCTCCCGACTCTGCGGAGTTTCGTGGACACGTGCGTTGTGAACACGATCAGCTATCGCTCGTGTCAACTGCCCGTCGAAGCATTTCCTCTCAGGTGAGCAGTGGGGTCGCTCAAAACAGGGAATCGACTGCGGGGCGTGGGGATTAACAAGTGTTTGTGTTGATTTCTGTTCAGGCGTATGAGATCCTCAAGAAGTTATTTCCCGATTGGGTACCGTTATCAACCAACGAAGAGCCTTGCGCAATTTGCGAGGCCTACATTCATAGCTCGAAAGAGGATAAGCGCGAGTTACGGAAAAAAGTGGAAGACGAGAAGGTGAGCCTATCGGCGTATCTGCTCGGCCGACATGATCGTTGCCTTCCATTTCACGAGCTCATTGTTGACGCCCAATAGGCACGATTACGACATATGCACGATAATGCATTAATAGGAAATACCCTTTTACTCGAGAACGTTCCATGTGCCGCCCTTCCAGCTGATTTTGTCCGAATATGGAGAAAGTGGCTAAGTCGACCAGCTGAAATCCCTCGTCCCGATAAAGTCGACACATCACCATTCTTTTGCCAGCATGGCCACCTGGTGTTCGACCCTAACGCGCCAAACGATTGGGACAGCGATGTTGCACTCATCCAAATGAGTGAATGGCTTGTCTTGCGAGAACTGTAGGTTTCGCTCTATCACCCACACCACTCTCTTCCCACCTTATAGTTCGACTGACTGCCGAAACGTATGCATGCTGACATATAACCGGAATAGGTACAATTGTGGACCCGCGGTGGCCATTGAGAAAAAATGGGTCGAAGACTCAGTGGGCGCATTGGATACGAGATTCGTGCATGACACGCCTGTCTGTCATGATTGCCGTCTGAAACGGTAAGTTCGGCGCGCACCTCGAGCTCCATATTAGCGCACAGTTGATTGGATGTCAACCGTTGCACCTTGCCTATGCGTTTTCTGACAGCACCATCCTATTTTATGACCAGGCGCCGCGATTACAACCTCGCCGACATCACCGTGCGATTCTTGGGTTCGAAACCTGTTACGGGCGGTGAACATGATGACGGACCGCCACAACAACGCGGTAGCCAACAGACGAAACAGGAGCCCGGACTTCGAACGACAGGCGGAACGAGGCAATCTAAACGCATCCGTCAAGGTAGGGATAGACGAGAGGACACACGGTTAAAGATATCCAAGTCGACGACCGTCAAGGATATTAAAGTCAAGGTTCGTTCGTTCCCTCCGTCCCCCTCGCACCCTCCTCTTTTTTTTTGTTTCCTTTTGTTCATTGATTCGATTTTTTGAAACAAACAAACAAACACGTGGCACTTTCCCCCCCCTTCATTTAGTTGCATGAATTTTTCAAGATTCCGACGATCTGTCAGAGATTGTTTTACAAGGATCAAGAACTCCAGGACAACGCGGTTACGGTTGAATCGCTGGGTATCTTGATGAACGATACCCTTGACTTTTGGGAGGAAGCTGAGAATGAGAATAACCTCTCGAATAGTCCAGATGGGCGTGCGAGCAAGCGACGGAAAGAGGAGAAAGGTTTTGGCGGAACCTTGCTGGCGGCACAGGCGTCTCACGCAAGCCTCTCTGCCGATACTGCTACAAGCTCCGAAGGCGAAGGGCATGAATCAGCCAAGCCTTGTCCTGTCTGTACGTTTGACAACCCTTTGGAAAATCTCTTCTGTGACATGTGCGGGCAAAAGGTGGATGTGGCTTGAAGAACATGTAGTTGGTTGTCCTTTTGGTATCACATATGAGTACAGATAATGCTTAATCGACCTGGTTTTGCTTTCTTTCTTTCTTTTTTTACAAGTTGATGGCATGAAAAAGATGATTGGAAACAAAACAAATGCAGCATTTCTATGATCGATGAGACAAACCACCAAAAAGAAACAAAAAAAAAAAAAAACCCAAGCAGTAACAAACACAAAAAAATGCCCAAACTAGTATGACATCGTGCGACGTGGATTACCGTGCGAGATGTCACGGAATCCGATTGAAGTCCGGTAAAGGATCGGCAGGGGGGTGAGAGATGATGGTACCCGTCAAGCTCCTCAGACTTGAAGGGAAGGATGCTGCAGAGACGAGACTCGTTGAGCGAGGCCGTGCAACATCCACAAGTAAAATGTGTTGTGCAGGATCAAGTGCTAGTGCAGGTGGACTTACTGGGGGTGCGAGTCTGTTGCTGGAGGAGCGAGCTGGCCGTTATCAATACGTCCACTTCACTGGATAAAGGCCCCGTAATCTCGACAGCTTGTGCAACAGCAGACTGCGTGGCCACGGACACCTCGTTCACAGTAACTTGGGTGGCTGCGGGTGGCGGAGGAGGTAAGCCGGCGGATATCTGACTGGCCACGGCAGCCGATCGATCAGCAGCTACTTGTCGAGCCGCCTGTAACACAACCTGCTGTGCAGCCACTGCCAAGACATTTGTTTGCATTGGTGTATCGAATCGCTGTCCGGATACCTCTTGGTCGAATGCCTGTGCGGTGACCGTGAGGACGTGTTGTTGCTTTGCAAGTGCCTGCAGTTCCGGAACATGCTCGTTGGATGCCGTTGATGCAATAACCTGAGATTGAGCTTCCTGGGCAACGCGTTGAGCGGCTGTCGTCAGCACCTGCATAACTTGAGCGTCATGACTCGCAGCAGGAGGAGCTGTGGATGATGTCGTCGCTGATCTTAGTGACCTAGGTTACGTGAGAGTGGCAGCAGGGATATCAATACGAAACTGACCTAGGTGGTGTTAGCTGAGGTGTGCTCATGTCACCAGATATACGCCTCGGCTTGTGAACGTCACCGTTCATGGAGCTTCGCCTGGAAGCGGGGAAGGAACCATCGAGAGTGGATACGGGGGCAATACTAAGATGGAAACTCTGTATGAGTTGCTCCTCGACACCGTCTTGCATGTACTATGAATGACGTTAAGGTGTGATAGCGCTTGTGGGAACGGAGACCCACTCTGGCCACCACCGTAATCTCACAACTTTCTGCATCAGGCGGCGGCGTGCCTTGTAAAACGTCATCCTCCCATGAAAGCCATGAAGGAAGAGACGGAGAACTGTAGGCGACTTGTATGTTTGTGCGCGACGCTTGTGGGTCCCAGATACGAGGTGCCCAACTCCACCGTAATCCCACATATGCCACGCCTGGTGGTGATCCAGCAACCCGACGATGGAAGGCTCGGAACGTCCATCTCCCATCTGGGAGTTTCTTCGCATCTATATTCCAGATGTGGTTGCCTTTTGACTTGGTCTTTTTTCCTTCTTCGTTGAAGCGAGAGATGTACGGTTGGTTCCAAAGATAGGTTCGAATCTGTGATCTCAAGGTGAGTGCTCAGTTCGGGTCAATGTTAGAGATAAGCTAACCTTTTTCATAGGAATCTTGTCCTCCGGATAGCCTTGTCGAGCGAGCTGCAGGATCACAGTCAGTGAGAGGTTCATTCGTCTAAATAGCCTAGAAGGCTTACCTCTTCTAAAAACGCGTTCGTGAACGCTTGTATCCGGAATTTGAATGGGCGAAAGTCAGGGGACTCGTCCAAGCGTTGCATCTTTTTAGCCATCAAGGTTTGGTGTATCGGTTCCCCTTTAGCATCTGTCGCTTCCACTGCAAACGCGGTGAGTCGGCTATGCAAAGATTCGTATCTGTGCGCTTACGATTGGAGCAAACCTTATTCAGAAATTCAAAAAAGATACGATCCACCTCCGCACGGTACTCCTGTGGCACCTCATTCGCATGATTCGACGCGGTCAGATTCTCCGTGGATTTTCGCGTCGACAACGCACTGGAACGGTTGTTATGAACAGCGACTGGGCGGGATACCTGGGTCTGGGAAGAAATTCTTGGGTTGTTTCCGGAGGATGACTCAGGGCTCTGTGACTGCGAGCAATCCCCACCGTCTGAATCTAAATCATTATCCCCTTCTTGAGACGATTCGGGACTGTGTGCAACCTGTTTTGCCGCTAATGTGGAGAGAGAAGGTTGAAGAAAATCCAGCGCTTCGGTGACGGGGGGCACCTCGGGTAGACCAAAGGCAAAGGTGTTATTGTTCGTGAATGAACCTGATCGTGATACTCGACCAATTGGCGGGCTGATACCTGCCCCTCCTAGGGTGATTGGACGTGATTGAGAGGATGCGGTAGCAAATGTTCCAGTTGACGAAAATGGCAAAGGGGATAAACCTGTGCTTGTGCTGGGTATAGATTGAAAACTAATGCCAGTAGTGAGTGAGCTTCCCGAGAGCGAGTGTTGATGAGTCCTTGGCGGTATGGTTGCAGTTGTTCCATCCGACCACGATGTTCGAACCGGAGTGGGGAAATGACCTGGATGGATGATGTTTGACGACAAAGGAGATGTGGAAATGAAGTCTGCGGATGTGGTAGGTGATGAGGTAGCCGGAATGGAAAATGACATTCCTGGTACGGATGCTGGCGTTGGTTGATGAGAAAGCACATTGAAGGCGCTGTGTGGCAGACCGGCGGAACTCGTAGGGCGTGATGAAGGCTCGACAGGGGGGTTGGATGGAACAAACGGAACGAGCGAGGGAAGGGTAGCCGACGGAAACGATGGCAGACTCGTCACGGGCTGAGGTACGATGTGAAGTGTGTCCTCCGGGGGCTCCATTTTTAAAGTCTTGATGGCACGATCACCTGGGATGGATGATGCGCAACGCTTACGGGACAAATCGGAGGTATCTGATATGCTTTGGGAGTCCACAGCACCCAAGTCTGCGTTGCCGGAGGAGAATGACAAGACCGTCTGTTCTGTGTCCTGCACGGTAGTCACTGCCGAGTGACGAGTCGGAGAAGAAACCGCCGCGGCGGAAGCGGGTATTGAGGGACCCGAAAAGCGGCTAGGAGAAGATCTCTGGGAGGGGGGAAGCGGGTCTGTTATCTGTGTGGCAGCAATGAGTTCTGAAACTAAAGCGATGGTCTTCTTGAGTTCGTCGATCCTAGCGTTTGCCTCCAAACCCTGTCCCAACGAGCAAGCAGCACTCGCGGACTGGGCCGTTTGCGCGATGCTGGGTGGTACAGCAATCTGAGCGACAGCTTGATCACGGAGAGCACGCATTGAAGACTTACTTCTTCAACATATCACCGACGACCATGAGGTGCGGGTCGCCGGGTGCGTCTGGGGAGCTGTCTCTCCTCTCCAAGCGGGAATCGACCATGTCCGGGGGAGGAAATACAAAGCCAGATTCCTGGCCTGAGGGCGGGGGGCCGCCACTGAGAGGGGAGAAGCCCATATCGGAGGCGGAGTTGACGAGGGTGCTCGACGTGGATTCGACGGCGGAGACGGGGGTGGCCAATGACATTGCGGACACTACGGAGGAGGTTGCGGTGGGGATGACGGGGGCAGAAGCTAGGGAGAAAGCGGGGGCGATACCGAGCAATGCAGGAGACTGGGAGTTGGGGCCTGAGCTGGAGCTGTGCGAGGACTGGAGGGAGAGGTGGCCGTCGAGCTGAGAAGGGGCAGCGAATCGGACTTGAGGGGGAGGAAAATCAGATAAAAAGCCGGGAGGGGGTGCACGGGAGGGGCCTGTGGATGCGGGGAGGGAAAGAGGATTATTATTTGGAAGAGAGGGATCGGGGGGAAGGGTGGATTGGGTGTGAAAGGGAGGGCGAGGGTCGCGGGAGTTGTTTGAGAGTGGGTTAGGGAGAAAGGGAGAGACCATTTGGGAGACGCGCCGGGGCTGAGCGTCGAGCACCAGACGAGGACGAGGACGAGGACGAGGATGAGGACATGCAACTCGCCTGCAGGTTCGATTTTGGTGGTCACATAAATTCTGTCACAGGCACAAAATCAAAGGCATCAAAATTGAAAACATTTTCCTAATCAACTTTGCCCGACCCTCTGCCAATTCTGATTATTTCACACCTATATTAGATATTACGTAATCTCAGCCAATCCGCCACGTCGATAGTCACTCTTATTCTTATTTTTATTTATAGTATTATATGGACGCTCTCTGCGTCCCGCCGCCTCACCCGTTCCATGCTGCACAACGTGGTGGATCGCATCAGCCCATGCCCTCACCACTTGGTCATATCCTACCACCTCCGGTTGCTATCATCAGTACCGCCTGCCACGCCCGGGCGACCTTGACCGATCTCGATCTCTTCGTCGATCACTGTCATATCTCTCCGTCAATACCCCAAATACCTGACAACACTCATCCACTTACTCGTATCGAGACGACGAGTGTCGTTCGTATCCTCTCTCACGCTCCCGGTCCCGGTCATCACGTAAACCTCGGTGTTCCCCTCCGCGTTCACTTCCTGTCCGTGCCGACCCACTCCCGGCACCCCCTGATGGGGCAGCGGAAGACGGAGGCGCCATCTTGCGCTTCTCTCGGTCTTCCCGAAATTTGGAAAGCATGTTGCGCAGCTCGTGGTAACCCAGATGCATCTGTAAAACACGTGACATCACTTCCAAATCACCCCCGTCCGTGCACACCGCATACCTTGCCTCCAAAGTGGTCTGCCAGCCGCCGATCAGAGTCCAACACGGACAGATAGGCACCGCACACATCACAGACACGAAGCTTTTGATGCCCAGATGCGCCAGACGTGTCCGTCAGTTGCTGGAGCTCTCGCTACGTACCCGCCAAAACGTCAACCGCCCGAACCAGTCCTGACTTGTTATGACTAACCTCCTTTTCCGACTTTTCGCTCTTTAGCGCCTCAATGGCTGCCATCTCCCGCATTGACTCTTCCACTTTTCCTTGTTCACCTGTGAAAAAACCAAGTCAGACTCTTCTTTTATCCGACCTTCAATGTGACCAACCTAGGATCTCGATCTTCTCCGTCCCACCCTGAATCGCCAACTCAATCTCTGCAATTTCCCTCATCAAATTCGTCGTTTTCGCATTCTCTTCAGGCGTCTTTTCAAGTCTGCGGTGCGCAGCCCTGATTCGCCTGTCACATTCATCAACGAAGGCGAAGATGTTCGACTCATATTCCATTTGAAATCGTGCGAAAATGGGGTCGTTCGGATTCCCCTCACGTGCTTGCAGAAATTCTGTTTTCAGTCGTTCCGTGTGGGACTTTGGACATGCGCCCAAGTCCATTTTCTATATGATGGCTATTACCTAGTCCTGTCAATCTAGAACGTGGGTACGCACAGTGTTGGTGAACAATGCATGTGGGCATGTCCCACATAAAAAGTTCCGGCAAACCTTTTCGTCGGACCATACTAAATTGGCGTTGGCAACACCCATGGCTTCTGGGCCCATCATTTGCTGTGAAGGTGTTATGAATGTGTATACAGTGCGACAAAAGACGCACCTCCAAGAGCTTCCTCTGCATCTCAGCAAGACGTCCCATGGTGGCGTAATTAACGGTGTTTTGTGAACCCTTCAAGTGCCCAGAGCTGAGGTGTGTTGTGTAGGAAACTGAAGAGTTTACTTATTTGCCACTGTGTAGCAAGGGCTTCTGGAATAAATACGAGTAAATAAAGCACGCCCACGCCATTTACTGCATGGCGGTTTTTTGGGAAGACGTTACTACTCTGTCAATTTCCTGGATCCCTTTAGAGCCAGAATCTCAGTGTTTTTCCAAACGCCGTCTTTCAGGAACGAAACCCCCTCTCGAATATGAGACACCCACATAGATTTCCGAGATTTCCACGGATCACTCTCCTGGCATCTGTCACGCTACGTCGGTTCTGCGTACTGGCCTTCCTGTGTGTCACTGGCAGCGTGAATGCGTTCAAGGTCCGCAGCACTATTTGCCGCCGGGTCGTGACCCTAGTTGATAGCCATGGACATGACAATAAATATTGCACCATCGATCGCCAATCACATGTAGAGTGACGAGATTGTGGGCATTGGTATTGTAAGCAGTAGTGATACAGACCAGTGTGCTGTATTAGGTAGGTATGCATGCGTGGAACATGATGGAAATGATATGTAGCATGGTGACAACTGATGATGTGGTGACAAGAATGATACAGTGCAACGTGGAGAGGGCCAATTTTTGAATACTGACTTAGTTCGCACAACCACGGCCACGACCTCGACCACGACCTCGACCGCGACCACGCCCTCGAACTTTGCCATGCTCGCCATCTTCACGCGGTCGCCAAAATGGATCAGCCATACAATTCTGCATCGGAACAGACGCCGTGTCCGACGAACCTTGCGACTGGGCAGTGAGGCGTGTGTTGGTTTTCGGACTTCCCCGTCCTCTTGGGTGGAAACCTTCTCGGGGATCCGGGGATCCACCTGAAGGCTGGGCTTTGTTAGTCAAAGGACTACTCTCCTGAGTGGGGACTCTGGGAGTGGGTGGGGGTGTGAAACCTCCGTAACTCATCAAAAGGTTTTGGATCTCCGTGTACTTCATGCTGTCGTTTCCCATCTTCTTCAGTAACGTCTGCTTGCCCCCGAGGGACGTGACCTCCGTCCAAGCGTTACCAATGTTCTGGGTCGTCGCAAGACCCCTATCAAGAATCATCCACACTACTTCAGGTTCGGCAGAGCCCAGTGCAATAGAAAGAAGCGACTTTGGAGGAAGAAGGCCATAGATAGCGTTATGATCTTCCTCCTTCGGGTCATATGACTCAAAAAAATATTTGAGAATCTGGACATGGCCATGGTGCAGAGCGATATGAAACACTGAAAGTCCAAACGAATTACGTTCCTCAGGATCAGCACCTAAGGGACAAGCATCAGGATTTGCTGTGATACAACGGTCATTAAAAGCGCATGGACTCACTGTGGGCATCAAGCCATTCAACTAACTCGGCATCACCTTTCTGCGCAGCAATATGCGAGAGCGTCTCTAATGGGTCTTTGGGGTGTACTCCGACGTAATTCTCGCAGCCCATCTTGATTTCCCCGCCGGCAGGATCGACTCCATCTTCCCATACACCTTTCTTGACTTTGGAAGCCTCTCCAGCGCGTGCAGCTGCAAATGTGGCTGATCGCAAGGTCTGAACACGTTGCTGCTGGAGCCGTGCCGTCTCAGCGACTTTTTCGCGCCGGCTCTCGGCTTCTGCTTTCCTGGAAGCTGCTTTTGCTCTCTGCCGTCCCTCAGCTTCTTTACGTTCTGATTTAGTCGATTAGTACTTCATGTGACGTTAGAGATGCTTTGAACGCACCTTTTTCGCGCATTCGCGCTTCGAACGCCTTGCGTTCCACCTTTTGCTGGGCCCTGCGGATTTCTGCTCGTTCTCTCACTTCTCTCATACATTTTAAACGGGCTTCATACTCTTCCTGAGTCTCGGGGGCTTTTTGAGGACGACGACGGTGTGTGTCCTCTACGGGTGGTAGTTGACATCAAAGGTTAGTCAGAATCAGCGTGACAGGATATATGACCGGCATACGGGTACGAGTGTAACCGCGCCCAGTGCGACCATTCAGTACCTCTTCAAAGAGGGTCCTGATAAATAGAATGTGGTGTAAGTGCTGTAGCGGGATAAGGATACACCACTTACCTGAAGTACCTCAGACGCTCCCCGTCAGACTCGTAATCTTCGTCGTAAAACTGATATTCGTATTCGTCGTCGTCGTCAAAATAATCGTCGTAGTCGTGGTCACTGTCGTGCATACACCCGCATGGGCAATAGTAGAGTGGCTCAGAGGGGGTGTGATATGTCTGAAGCACGGTATATGCTTCGCTGATTTGCTGGAACTGTGCAGTAGCCTCTTCATTCCCCTGGTTCTTGTCCGGGTGCGTACGCAGGGCTAACTGCGTCTTTCTTTCGGTAAACGCGCTAAAATGAATGATAAACACTCAACCTGTTTGTATGCCGATCGGACTTGGTCCATCGACGCCCCCTGTGGGTGGACTTAGAACGCATTTCTCCAGCTAACAATGATCTCTGGGTTTTCCTACTTGCTCGAGCCCAAGCAGAGCATAAGCTTCGCTGATAGGGGACTGCTTGACCATGCTAGCGAGGTTGGCACGAAAGAAAATGGAGCACGCGACGTCGGAGACGCGCCACTCGATTGGCCACAGCATTAGCCGGAAGCACTTGCGATTTGCCGGACACCACCATGTCTGTGCCCGCGTCCCAGATACCATCGACCGAGCAACCTATCGCGTTACCTATTCCCGTACCGACTCAGGACACCACACATGGTGCCTCTATACTCACCGGCATTTTTGGTGACAAGTGCGTCGCGCGCTTTTTTCATGGAGGATAACCCCAAGCTCACAAACTCAAAAAAAGTGTAGCCCGTATTTCCAAGCAGGTTTTGGGCTCATGGTACTTGAAACATATGCAGCGTGCTTTTTTCATCTTCACATTGATTTCTTCCTAGGGAGTTGGCGTGGGGGTTACAGCTCTTCGCCAGGGTCTCGTCCTGGGCTCGACTGCGCTCCGTCGCCGAATGCTCGTTTCCCTCGAGATGAACAATAAAGACCGTGCATATGAATGGTTCCTGGCATGGATGGCCCACAACGCAACTCCTTCATCACAAAGACGTGCTGCACACACCTGGCTGCGCAGTCACCAGCTGAGTGTCGAGACGGCATTCGAACAAAGGAGCAACGGAAGTTCCTCGGCACTATTCAGGCTTGTTGCGGGGCCCGGAATACATTGGTTCAAGTACCGTGGAGCATGGATACAGGTGTGTCATTGAATGTTCCTCGGAGAATAAATCAATCAAATCCGTTGGATTGAAGATGAAACGCGAACGTGAAACGCGCTCCATGCAGTTGATGTCTGGCACTCCATGGGAGACGGTAACATTGACAACACTCTCACGGGACAGACACCTCTTTCCACAGCTCCTTACGGAGGCTCGGGATTTTGCTCTGGAAGGTCAAGAAGGTAAACTTGTCATTCGCACCGCGTGGGGTACCGAGTGGAAGCAGTTTGGTCAGCCCAGGAGGAAACGTCCGTTGCATAGTGTTGTACTAGACACAGGCGTGAGCGAGCAAATTGAATGCGACGTTCGCGCCTTCTTGGGGCGACGACAGTGGTACGCTGATCGAGGTAAGTGTAGTTTCTCGACCAAGTCGTAAAAATTGAAGTCGGCATTCAGGTATCCCATATAGGCGTGGATATCTTCTTCACGGACCTCCAGGATCAGGAAAGACATCGTTCATTCAGGCACTCGCTGGTTCACTATCTTATGATATATGTCTTTTGAACCTCTCTGAACGTGGCCTTGCCGATGATAAACTGATTCACCTCCTGTCTAACGCTCCGGAACGTAGTTTTATTCTCATCGAAGATGTGGATGCTGCTTTCAACAAGCGGGTTCGAACAAGCGATGACGGGTGAGTCTTTCTTAATATCCTAGACGACGTCCGTAGACTCCTCGGTAGGTACCAATCTTCAGTCACGTTTTCGGGCTTTCTGAATGCACTCGATGGAGTCGCATCGGGAGAGGAAAGAATCATCTTTATGACGACGAATCATTTGGAGAAACTTGACCCAGCACTCATCCGACCCGGTCGCGTCGACCTCAACGTATTGGTTGATGATGCTTCGCCGACCCAGGCAAGGACATTGTTTACCCGTTTTTACGGTGAAAGCGACGACGTGCCCAGAGAAGGTCTCGATCGCATGGGTCAGCAGCTGGAGGAACTTACGGCGACGGAAACGCGCCATGGGCGCCGCATAAGCATGGCTACCCTCCAGGGTCTCTTCATCCGAAACGGTGCCAAGGAAGCCGTGGTAGGGTGCCGCGAGCTATTCATGGACAAACGGACATAGCACGCGAGTGGTATATAATATGCACACGTCCACATGTACTGTCAACTTAGACAGAAAAGTGGACAAAAAACATCAAAAAGTAGGCTTGCGCTTCCGCCCAGTATATTTTGAGTCCCGAGGAACACCTTCCTTTCCTCTTTGACGATATAGCTACGAGACGGAATGATTTCA
>JBBPUO010000086.1:0-17554 GCA_038094755.1 Caloboletus firmus | reverse complement strand
AGTCCGATGACCGATTGATACGACCTGCATGGGGTACCCGTGGTTGTGCATACAGAGCTTGGCACCTTGCATGTGATCTATGTACCTATTGGCTATTGGTACTGTAGATTGTACAAAGTAATGGCACGCATTTTGCAATACAGGGTGCATATGGTGCCGTCTGCAGCCCTTGAGTACGAATTCGAGCGGTTATCCGCTCAGATGCATAAATGAATAGCAGTCAAGAAAGACGATAGAAAATCTTGGATAAGCAGATGTACGACCGGGCTTACCTGACCCGTGCACTTGGGGATCTCAGACAGCGGCTTCACGCAGCGTCTACGATCACAGGAGCATCGTTTCCGTTCGATGCCCCCCACCACCACCGCCCGAGCCACTTCCAACTCGCATAGACACAGAAGAAATTGAAAATTCCGACGACGGTGGAACCTGCACCGATGACGACGAGGAGCCACCACGTGTAACCAACAATGCGGTCCAACGTGCGGCCCGTGTACCTCTTGACGGTTGCGAAAGGGTCAGGGGCCGGGGTGTACGTTGAGGGTAGGCAAAGGCGGGGAGGGGTCGACGGCGGTTCCGGATCCGTGGAAGTTGATGGTGAAACGGCGGGGAAAGTATGCGGTGCCGGAAGTAGAAGGAGGGATACCACGGGTTTCTGCCAACAACGGAACAGCAACAGTACACGCATGATGAGTGGGACAT
This sequence comes from Caloboletus firmus, assembly GCA_038094755.1. Lineage (NCBI taxonomy): Eukaryota > Fungi > Basidiomycota > Agaricomycetes > Boletales > Boletaceae > Caloboletus > Caloboletus firmus. The sequence goes on along the minus strand of JBBPUO010000086.1, from coordinate 16,852 downwards.
ATCGTGGGCAGCGCTGGCATGAAAGGGAACCTACATGATCCGAGGTGACATAGGAAGGAATAGACGTGTACAAAATGTTGACAATGTCCGACTTATCGGGCGCATCGGGCAAGTCCGTGTATGTCGTGTACATGATTCGGTCCGTCCATGATGGCATTCGCCCTGTACTGGATGGGATATGACCTTAGTACGGAGGAGAGATGAGATGCTGGGAAGAAAAACCGCATACTTGTATTTGTCAACTTCACCAAGCACGTACTTGTACGTGCATTTGAACGTCCAGAAAGGTCCCTCTCGCAAACTGATGAACGCGCGTCCGTTGCGACGCTCGTTGATTAGTTGGTCGTACTCCTTCAGGGTTTCTCGCGTTTTCTCGTCGGTGACCATGGACAATGCCTCTTCTCTGCGGGATGTCGTACGAAGTGGATGTGAAGGAGGTATCACGACACGGAAATTGAGGTCGCCGAGAAAAAAGAGGTGAGAGGTAGCATACATGGTTGTGAGAGGTTCATTAGGAGATGAAGGTGACGCCGGGAAGAGAAGTGTCCGGACGATGTGATGGTAGTCTGCTATCCTGTGTCTGAGGTGTGTCTCGTGGGCTGTGAGATGCGCACAGACAAAACTGCCAAAGGCCGGTTGAGCTCAGGGAATACGATAGATGTACATACTAACGTGAAGACCTCGCCAACTGTCGAACCACGATCTACGACGCGGAATCTTATGCCTACGGCACCTTTGTTACCCATATATGCGGGTCCGCTACCAGTCCATTGTGTCTGCACGTCGCATACACGGCGGGCAATTGCGTCGTCTTTGGCATACACAAGCAATGCGACACCAACGTTGACGACTTTTGCGACGAGGGAATAGGACTCCTTGTTGGGGGCATGCGATTCTATCTGGGTGCGTATATGTTCATCCCTCTCGTCTATAACTGCCTTTGAGCGGCCAGCAACTGTGTTTTTCGGAAAACATTCGTCAGACAAGTTCCTACATACGTGCAAAATGAGACATACGTCCAAGGTGGAGTGGAAGTAGCTCTTGAAACCCAATGGCGACGATGTCCGGTGCTCTCTGCTCCTTGGAGAGAAAAGAAGAAACCTGGAGCGTGGGAGCAAGCCAGTCGACGAGATCCTGGGGGAGTCCGCCGCCAGCTTGCAGATTGGTGTTGTAAGAGCCAATTTGCACGAGGAGTTGTTCATTTATGTCACCCATTGGATGGACACCGTCGCTAGACGGCTGCTTTGAGCAGTTTTGGTGCAATTTGACACACCTGTTGCACGCGCGCGACTGAATCAAGCAATGGACTGAGAAAACTCAGGACTCGAAAGACATGATTTGGTCCCGCGACATGCGTGGAAGCAACGCAACTGTGTGGCTGAACGGAGCAGTGTCATTGATGCTGATTCACCCAAACAGTCGGGTCACTTGCAAGTACAACACGTGGCAACCGGGGATATGTAGCATATGCTGCAACGCACCAAATTATCCCCGCCGTTGGCTGGTATCTGAACTAGTGGTGGACCTGAGTAATAATACGGACTTGACGAGATTATTCTGGGTTACCTGGGCACGTCAATGGAGAACTATCTACGAGGGAGGTTGACACAAGCAAGTGGTCGAAAGATCGCAAATATCACAGGCTCAGATGGGTAACTGACCAACATCGACGCACACATACATTTCTTAGCGGCACCAGGATCCGAGGAGGAGCAGCCTGCACTACACATCTCCTCCCTGCGCGGTAGGCTGGATATCATGGCCACTGTTTATGTCTCGACTAGATACACCTACTAAATTACTTGTATTATACTCTAGTATTGCACGCCAGACGAACAGGTGCGTGATGCCCAACCCTCGTGTGCCAAGTAGGAGACTGAAAGTGGTCCTCGGCTTGCGCCGCCAGACCTTTCGCAACTGGGCGGTTCGAAGCCTCGCTTGAGGCCCATCGACAAGGAAGCTAAGCTTACCTCGAATGCCGAAGGTGAGTTGTCTTTATCCAAATAGTTTGTGTTGATGACCAGCATGCCATGCCTAGCTCACAGTACAAGCGCGAGACATACTACCACTACACACATCTGCCACTGCCTGTCTTTTGGCTCCCGAACGGGCTCGTTCACAAAAGTATCTTTTTTGCGGCTTCCGACCTAATCAACGGGGTGCTCATATACCGGGTTATTTGTGAGCTAGATGGAGGGTGATACAGTCAAACATCAAGTCGGGGCTGTGGATGCAGCGACAGCCTGAAGCACGATGTATGCAACAAGCACCAAATTATCCCCACCGCAGGCTAGTATCTGAATTGCTGGCTGAAACCTGGTTTAAATTACCACGTCAAGTTCGCAGTTGATATGTCCTGAAGCATTCCGTGCTGCCTTGGTATGTCCGTGGGGAAATGTCTGAGAGGTCGATATGGGTCAGTGTTTTGCGGGATCGCAACGGCGGGCGTTGCACGCTGAAATAGGGAATCACGCCGGTAGGTGTTTTATTTCAAATGGTTCTGATGGCCACATCAATGCTTCCGCTAAGCGACGCTATGCTACTAGTCTCAGGCTAGTCAATGTGGTCCACGCAAATGTTGTTACTGAAACTGATGATCCAACCCTTGTGCAATTATAGTATTCTATCCATCGTTCCTCGGAACATCTCGCGTCTGTGCTGAGATACTTCAATGGAGCCATCCCAATGGCTACGTACCCCGTACCTGACGTCCCCACCATGGACAATCAAGCCTCTCTTGTGCATCCCGATAGCTGTGTCGCTACGATCAACGGGGCGCCCAGCATCAGCAACGAAAAATCCTCCGAAAAGGATGAAAAGTCGTATTGTGCAAAGGCGGACGTCGAGGCGACATCAAACCTGCTCATTGATGATGTCTCAGTTATCGTCCTGCGCAGCGAGCGTGAAATTGCGATGCACGTCATCTCTGTCGATGACGATCCCTCCCTCAATCCGTGGACCTTCCGCGCCTTCCTCCTCGGACTTGGTCTCTCTGCCTTCGGTGGTTCCTTGGGTACGTTTATCTTCTAGTCTTTACTTCTGTCTCTCATATAACACAGCTGAGATCTATTATTTCAAACCGGTAAGCTCCATCATAATCTCCGCATTTGTTCTGTCAGTCTCACCTTGTCATCACTAGCAAACCGTCTCCATATCCTTGATGTTTCTTGCCATCATCTCCTACACTCTTGGACTGGCGATGGAGACGTTCATCCCTCGCCGTGGCCTTTTCCGTTACTTAAACCCCGTAAGCTTCAATCACTCTGTCATCCTCTACCTCACTGTTCTCTAGCATCCTTTCAACAAAAAGGAGAATGCTTTCATTATAATCATGGCTAGTGCAGCAGCGCTCTCGGCCCTTGCGACTGAGACTCTTGCTGTTCAGCGTCTGTACTACAACATCAATCCCAATAGTGCAACTTCAATCTTCTTGTTGTTTTCCAATCAGCTGCTTGGTTACGGAGTAGGTGGTATCCTGAGATGTAAGCTTACCTTGGACGTCAGGTAAAATGACCTCTGATGCACAGCAACAAAAAAGCAACTCTATTGTATCCCTCAAAGATGCTTTATCCTGATGTGCTTCCGCTCATGTCTATGTTTGACGCATTCTTCCGTGATGGTGCGAATACTCGCCGTAGACTCCAGGTGTTCTACCTCGTCTTCGGAACGTATGTCGCACTCCGCCGCAATCTTTTGACTTGTGGATAACCTCGGAACCTGCAGCATATTTATCTGGGAGCTCTTCCCGCAATGGATATTCCCCCTTCTCACCGGCTTGTCGATCTTCTGCCTTACTGCTCCAAACAACGCAACCATTTCCCGAGTATTTGGTGGAAGCAACGGCAACGAAGGGCTCGGTCTTCTTTCTATTTGTTTTGACTGGCAGGTTGGTTTTTCATGCAAGATTGATGCCATGTTTTCGTAACTGATTTTCTAATCCGTAGTACATCTCCGGTGGATTCAACCCGATGGTGATTCCCTTGAAGGCTCAGGTCTGTGAAAGTCAGACTATGTAAGCAGTGGCTGCAGTTAACAGGACAACAGCTTTCAGCCTTTATTGGGTACATCTTAAGCATGTGCGTGTTAATGAATACTCCATCAGCTTTGTCTGAGGTGCTTTTGTTAGTGTCGTTTTCGTTGCTATCTTTTACAGCAACATCTGGAAATCCCAGAACTTCCCTTTTGTGCGTGTAGGCATCTTGTACACTGGGCACCGCGCTAATTGCAGATTGGAGCTCTCTCAACTCTTGTTCTATGAGAATGGTACCGTGTACGACCAAACATTGATCTTGAATTCGAATTATGAGGTCAGCCCCACTCTCCTTGCAGAACAGGGATTGCCATACTATTCCGGAACATGGGTCGTGTATCTCCTTGGCACAAACATGGGACTGGCGGCTACATTCACCCACTTGCTCCTTTGGGATCGCGAATATCTGCGCAGTGCCTGGCCTTGGATGTCCCCCTCCAATCTTCGCAAGCAGTGGCAAGAATTTAGGTGGAAAAACGTCAACTGGAAGATCTGGATGGACGATGGAATGCGAGAGCAGCACAAGGGGGATGAGGACCTGGACCCTCACTATGCTCAAATGCTCAAGGTGAGCGCTGGTCTTTCTATGATTTGTATGACAAATCTCGAACGACTCTGCGTTCCAGTACCCTGACGCCCCGAACAGCTGGTACTATGCTACTTTCGTAGTATCGTTCATTATGGCTCTGGTGGTTATATATCTGAGCGACTCCACTTTACCATGGTGGGGCTTCGTCATATCCGTGCTCCTGGCGATCGTATTTGTCGTCTTCGTTGGAGCGTTGTATGCGATTACGGGTATCTATCTCTCGATTCGTGAGCTTCCCGTGCCGATCAACGTCAGTCCAATCAGCTAAGGTTGTGAATAGAAACCTTCGTACAGATGATTGCAGGATACTTACATCCTGGCCGGCCGATGGCCAACATGTACTTTGTTCTATATAGTTACAGTAAGTTCACTCCCATGTACTTACGAGACACGTGTTAACTGACTTTGCTTTCAGACACTGTTTCACAAGCTATTTTGCTGCTTCGTGACCTTAAGATCGGCCAGTGTAGGTCTTCTGGGGAACACTGGAAATAGCAATTATTGATGTCTCCGAACAGATGCCAAGCTCCCTCCTCGAGCTTCTTTCACTGCGCAGATCATCGGTACTCTCCTTGGTGCCGTCTTGAACTACGGTGAGAGAGTGAAGCTCCCCTTTCCCGCAAACTCTTACCATTACTTCTAGTCCTAATGAACTCTATCATCGACGGTCAACGGGAGATCCTACTTTCCGTTCAAGGAACGAATATCTGGTCCGGCCAGCAACCCCAGCAATACAACTCTCAAGCGATTGCATGGGGAGGCCTTAGTCACGAGCTGTTCTCCGCCGGTATGAGGTACCAATGGGTGCTGTGGTCATATCTAGTTGGGCTTGCTGCGCCCGTGCCATTCTGGCTCGTCCACCGCTATTGGCCGAAGCTCCGTGCTGACTACATTTACACGCCTATTATCTGGTATGTGCTCGATTTCTACATGACAGACTGAGCTTATGTTCCTTCATTTAGCACCTACATTGGCTGTCTCGGTGCAGGCATCAACTCTTCGGGTTTATCTTACTTCGTAATCGCGTTCATGTCCCAATGGTGGATCAGGATTCGTTACCCTCGCTGGTTCCAGAAATACAACTATCTCATCAGTGCAGGTGCGTTCCTTCTCAGTATTCTTCTGAGCATGCTCACTCATAGGTGAATGGGCAGCCCTCGACGGTGGCACCCAGGTCATGGTGTTCATCCTATCCTTTGCTGTCCTAGGTGCAGCAGGCACTGCTCGTCTGTTTCCTGCATGGTGGGGTGCCAACCAGGGTGGAAATTACGACCGTTGCTTGTATCTTGAGTAGTTACGCACGTGTAAATGCTCGATTGTGGTCCAAACCATCTGTATGTATGTATTAGACTCTAGGATTGTATATGCAACTAGTTCCTCATGCCAATCCTCAAAAGCTGAAAAGAAAGTGTCTTGCGAAATTTGATATCACTTCACTGGAGGGGATTAGATTACCCAAAGGATCCCATGGAAAATACTGCCTGTTTGTCTGGTCACCAAACTGAAGTGGTTTTGCAACTCAAGTACACGAAACAACACTCGGAAGGAGAATTTTATAGCTACCGCTGCCGAGGTCGGTTGTCAGATACCTGTATTAGATTGGCAGTGCTTAATCCAGGTTTTCGTGTGAGAATTCCATGGACCAATATTGCATCCCTGTAGCAGCTGAGTCTGTTGGTTAACTGTTACGGTAGTTCAAACGCTCAGGATTGGAAACGGGAACTTGCAATTTCATGCAGCTATAAGCAGTACTGAGATGGTCGTTCCGGAAATGGTTTTTGGTGACGAAACTGCCCGAAGACTGGACGCACCCGATCTGGGTTAGCCCCTGAAGTACATCGTGGGTATAAATAGACTTCTTTTCTTTTTTTTTGGACAAGTGACATATTATGTGGTGGCAGACAAGTCGAGGCCTACATAAACACTATAGCGGTAGATTACATAAGTACCGGTCCAAGGAAAAATGCGCTTACGCATGCCTCGTTTCGGATGCGAGGAGTGTGGGGCTCTGTGTGCTCCTTGGATACCCCGTTCAGGTAGGGGCCCTGGGGAGCTTAATACCCACCAAAGCCTCAAGGGCCGTCGGTCAGTCGGAGTTGTGGTCCTGGCGGGGGGGTGATAATGTGTGACCATGTGCTTCGTACAGTGTTAATGGAGGATAGCTTGGATCTACGAATTTTGCTGGCGGTGAATCTATCTAATTGCAGACGGTAATCGATTTTATGTAGCCATCGTTTCGCTATGGTGTTAGTAGAGTATGTGGTATTGTTTATTACTCTTTCGCAGCGGAGGACCCATATGAGGTGGGCAGACTCGGATATGAAGATTTGAAGGAGGCGGGATAGGCCGTTGGGTTGGGTCTTCCGTGGGGCATTGTCTGTGGGAGTGGGGGGGAGGGTGAGGGAGCCGCAACCCAGGATTGATCCGATGGTAATGGGCAGCCACGGGTGGTGTTGTGATGGCCAGAGGGTTTTCGTGAGTTGCCAAATGGTTTTACATTCCGGGCTGCAACAGTCAAGGAGGATGTGTTCAAGTGATTCTATCTGTTTGTCACAATCTGGGTGATGACAGAGTGCCCGTAGGGTGTATTGTGGGTTGGGGATACGCGGATCGCATTGTGGATGGCTTTGAAGGTGAAGAGTTGTATCGGTCGCCGTCGGGTTGGGTTTCTGCATTTGGTCCAGATGGAGGCGTCGGTTTCCATAAATAGATTTCGCTACAAGTTCGGGACTTGATAAATACCAAGGATTTACCCACATTCCACTCCCCATGCCTACACAACCCGGGCGCCAGCAGCTTGCACGAGCCCTTGTTAATGGTATGCCCTTCGGCGTATGGATCTGGCTGTCGGTAGCAGCAGCGCTCGTTATATGGCGGATCTCCAAAAGTCGAGTTCCACGGGCATTTGACAACGTCCGAGGGCCCCCGGCGAAGACCTGGCTGAAAGGTAGGTGGAATGTACTCACCCCCGCATCCTTTCACCACGATCTATGCTATAGGACACAGAGAACAGCTATTTCATCCCACGGATGGAATCCAGTTCACTCGAGACATAACACACAAATATGGCGGCGTAATTAGATTGCGTGGCGTATTCGGGGTATGTCTCCGCCGTCTAGAGAGGACCCATACTAAGAAATAGATATCATTGCTAGGGACACGATATCTTCGTGTCTGATCCGTTGGCATTGCATTGCATCGCCATCAAGGATGCATCAATTTGGCTACAACCAGCCGAAGTGCTCGCGTATGTCTTTAGCTTTGTCCTTGGAGCGGCAGAATGGAACCCACCTACCAATTGAAAACAGGACAAATAGCGTCATTTTCGGGGAGGGCCTCACCAGTACAGCCGGTGGGTTTGACTGCATGATCATCAATTTTAGCTCAAATTGCATCCAGGAGCAATCCACAGAAAGCAAAGAAAGATGATGAACCCTGCATTCTCCACGGCTCACATGAAGGTCCTGACACCAATCTTCTATAACGTGATTTATAAGGTCTCTGTCCTCAATTCAATCCATTCATCGAGTCTGACAACGTTTCCTAGCTACGTCATGCTATAGCAGCCGTAGTTAGATCGGGCCCGCAAGAGGTGGACATATTATCGTGGACGGCTCGGGCTGCGCTGGAACTTATTGGGCAAAGCGGTTTAGGTAAGGGATACCTAGGATAAAGAGGAACAGCCTACCTGAAAGACAAAACCAGGGTACAGTTTCGACAAACTGACTGCTGAAGAGGGCAATGAGTATACATCTGCTGTAAAGAACCTACTGTTCGTCGCTTCTTATTCTTCTCTATGGGGTTCTGAATCCACCAGCCCGTTGTCGTTCCAAGTTCCTCTTGCGAGGCGGATGGCACCTTGGTTCCCTCTAAAATTCAGGCGAACTTTGGCTGACATTGTCCCGTTTGAAACGATGAGAAGGCTGATGCACATCGTCAAACTTATGGATATCAACGCGAGACAAGTTATCGAAAGCAAACGTGACGCAATCCGCAAAGGGGAGGACGCGATCAGAGAGCAGATTGCAGAGGGGAAAGACATTACGAGTATCTTGCGTACGAATGCTTTTTCCCACTGCAACGTCATCCAATGCTGACATATGTTCCACAGTGCGTGCCAATCTCCAAGAAAAAGAATCTGAACGATTGCCAGACTCTCAGCTCTTGGGACTGATGAATGGACTAATTTTTGCGGCGATGGATACGACTTCTTCAGCGTTAGCTCGAATGCTCCATATCCTGGCCCATAAACCAGAGATCCAAGACCAACTTCGTCAAGAATTTGCCGCCGCCCGCGAAAATCTCGCGGCAGGCACTGAACTCGATTATGACGCTCTGTCAGGAATGCCTTTTCTCGACGCATTTTGCCGGGAGACGTTGCGCTTGTGAGCATAACCCGTTCCAACCAAACTTGGATACATTTGCAGCTTTGACACGCAGATATGCACCTGTGCCATTGAACCTGAGAACGTGAAGAGCACTTTTCCTTCTGTCGCCGTGGTAGCGGCTAACAAAACCCAACAGTGCGACAAAAGACACGACCCTACCACTGTCAAAACCAATCGTAGGAAAGGATGGTCGAGAAATCCACGAGGTCCATATCCCTGCAGGAACGTGAGTTGTGCACGATGATGGAAGCCTAACCTTGAGGCCCTTCTACTTACGTTGTTTAGAACTGCGTTTGGAGGATTGTTAGTTGCAAACACCTCGGAGACGATATGGGGCCCCGACGCGCTGGAATTCAAGCCGGAGCGTTGGTTGTCCCCTTTGCCTGAAAGCATTGTGACCGCGCGCCTCCCTAGCGTGTATTCGAACATGTAAGCAATATATGATATGAAAACGGACGATTGATGAACATGTGTCTACGCAGGGTGACGTTCTGGGGTGGTGGATCAGCTTGTCTGTAAGTATACAGCTGCGTTATCAAACTTGAAGGACTACTCACTAATTGGCATGACAGCGGGTAACTCTTTCCCTCGCTAACAGGTACCCATGACCTGAGATTTTTTTTTCCTCCTAGCTTTAGATTCAGCCAACTGGAACTCAGTGAGTGCATTCGCCCATTGTCTAGAACACCAACCTCACCTGTGCCTGTGCCTGTAGAAGTCGCACTTTCCGTTCTGCTGCACTCGTTCACGTTCTCACCGTCCGACAAGCAGATATGCTGGCAGCAGTCTGGACTCCAATTTCCGAGCGTAGAGGGGACTATGTCACTTGGGATGCCGTTGACAGTAACAGCGCTTGACCGCACTGGGTAACTCAGAACTTGGAAAATGTTCAATCTGAAATAGTTTTTGGATGTGGCATGACTCGCATTGTATCGGCACTTGCCGATATGTTCAAATTTGGAACACCGTATCGGTTCTCGAAAGTTCTCGGGAGTTGTCAGTTTCAGCCATCCATCCGGCTTTCTCCGCCACAACCTCTTGAGAACTGAGCCCAACCTAACAATTGTGGCAGCGGTGTAACAGAGAACTGTTAAACTGTTGTGATCCTCGACATGACGCCCCCACAAGGTGCTTTCCGCGACTGATAGATGCATATTCCTACTTTCTGGACGCTGTTGATCACATCCGCGCCACTGAGACTCGAGAGTTGGTCTCATCCTCTACAGTGAATGACACGGTGCCCACTCCGTCGTGAAGTATACCGACGTCGACTACCGCGTCTTCAATGATGCGCCGTGATTCCTTTTCCATCCAAGCCAGGACAACGTCGCTCAAGGTTCATTGACAAAGGTGTTTTATTTAATTGTCGGAAAGTAAGCCATCTTTGTTCGCATCATGGTCCGTGCTGGTGACCAGACGCCATACCTCCTAGCCCATACAATTACGAGACATACCGCTACACCTCCGCTTGCAGTCCTATCGCTCACAAACAGACTCGTTCACAAAGTATCCTTTTGTGCTTGCGACCGGGGTGCTTACATACCGGCTTTTTGTGAGCCGAATGGGGCATGATACACTCAAACAATCTAGTTGGGGCTGCGGATTCGACAGCCTAAGGCACGATATATGCAACAAGCACCAGATTATCCCCGCCAGAGGCTAGTATCTGGGTCAGCCCGCTGAAACCTGTTTTGAATAACCCCGTCAAGTTCGCAGTTGATACGACCTGAAGCATTCCGTGCTGCCTGGGTATGTCCGTGGTGAAATATCTAAGAGGTCGACGCGGTCAAGTGTTTTGTAGCATCGCAATCGCAGACATTACATGCTTAAGTAGAGAATCACACCGGTAGGCGCTTCGTTTCATATGGTAACATCAATATTTACTTCTGAACGATGCCATACTATCTCACAGCGTTAGTCAATTCGATCCATGCGGATGTTATTACTGACATTGATGCACTGGTGGTTCTATCTCCGTACAATCATAGCAACTTATCCGCCATTCCTCGGAACATTTCGCGTCCCAAGATACTTAGGCTAAGCCATCCCAATGGTTACCTCGTGGTACCCCGTACCTAACGTCTCCACCTATGGACAATCAAGCCTCCCTTGTCCGTCCCGACGGTTTTTTCGTCGCGATCCACAGCGTGCCCAGGGTCAGCGATGAAAAGCTCTTTGAGAGGGATGAAAAGTCGTACTGTACAAGGCCAGACACCGAGGCCGCATCCAACGCACCCATCAATGATACCTCAGATGTTGTCCTACACAGCGAGCGTGAAATTGCGACGCACGTCATCTCTGTCGATGATGATCCCTCCCTCAATCCGTGGACCTTCCGCGCCTTCTTCCTCGGGCTTGGTCTCTCTGCCTTCGGTGGTTCCTTGGGTACGTTTATCTCCCTTCTAGTCTTTACTTCTGCCTCTCATACTAGTATTACACAGCTGAGATCTATTACTTCAAACCGGTAAGCTCCATCATAATCTCCGCATTCGTTCTATCGGTCTCATCTTGTCATCGCTAGCAAACCGTCCTCATATCCTTGATGTACCCTGCCATCGTCTCCTACATTCTCGGATTTGCGATGGAGACGTTCATCCCTTGCCATGGTCTTTTCCGTTACTTAAATCCCGTAGGCTTCAATCACCCCCTCGTCCCCTCTGTCTCATCCCTCTCCAGCATCCTTTCAACAAAAAGGAGAATGCTTTCATTATAATCATGGCTAGCGCGGCAGCAAACTCGGCCCTTGCGACAGAGGTGCTTGCCGTTCAGCGCCTGTACTACAACATCAATCCCAGTGCTCCAACCTCTATCTTGCTGTTTTCTAGTCAGCTGCTTGGTTACGGCATAGGTGGTGTACTGAGATGTAAGTTTACCTTGGACGTCAGGTAAATTGACTTCTGATACGCCGCAATTGAATAAGCGACTCTACTGTATCCCTCAAAGATGCTTTACCCTGTAATACTTCCGCTCATGTCTATGATTGACGCATTCTTCCGTGAGGGTGCAAATGCTCGCCGTAGACTCAAGGTATTCTACTTCGTCTTCGGAGCGTAGGTTGCACCCCACCAGTCTTTCGATGGATGGCTTATCTCGGAACCTGCAGCATCTTTATTTGGGAACTCTTCCCGCAATAGATATTCCCCCTTCTCACTGGCTTGTCGATCATGTGCCTTGCCTCCCCGAACAACGCAACCATTTCCCGAATGTTCGGTGGAAGCAACGGTAATGAAGGGCTTGGTCTTCTCTCCATTTACTTTGACTGGCAGGTTGGCTTTCATGCAAGACTGACGCGACGCTGTCATAACTGAATTCCCAACTCATAGTACATTGCCAATGGATTTAACCCGATGGTAATTCCCTTGAAGGCCCAAGTAAGTCAAGATCAGACTACGTAACCAATGACCATGGTTAACAAGGCTACAGTTTTCAGCCTTCATTGCGTACACCTTGTCCATGTACGTGCACAATGAATCCCTTATCAACCTTGTCTGAAGTGCTCCTGTTAGCCTCGTTCTCGTCGCCGTCTTCTACAATAACGTCTGGGAATCCCAGAGCTTTCCTTTCGTACGTGTAGGTATCTTGTACGCCGGCACCGCGCTGATTGTAATTTAAAGCTCTCTCAACTCTTGTTCTATGAGAACGGTACCGTGTACAACCAGGCATTGATCTTAAATTCAAATTATGAGGTCGACCCCACTCTCTTCGCGGAACAGGGATTGCCATACTATGCCGGAACATGGGTCGTATTTCTCCTAGACACAAACATGGGATTGGCAGCCACTTTCACCCACTTACTTCTTTGGAATAGAGAGGACCTGCGCAATGCCTGGACCTGGATGTCCCCCTCCAATCTTCGCAAGCAGTGGCAAGAATTTAGGTGGAAAAACGTCAACTGGAAGATCTGGATGGACGATGGAATGCGAGAGCAGCACAAGGGGGATGAGGACCTGGACCCTCACTATGCTCAAATGCTCGGGGTGAGCGCTGGTCTTTCTATGATTCGTATGACAAATCTCGAACGACTCTGCGTTCCAGTACCCTGACGCCCCGAACAGCTGGTACTATGCTACTTTCGCAGCATCGTTCATTATGGCTCTGGTGGTTATATATCTGAGCGACTCCACTTTACCATGGTGGGGCTTCGTCATATCCGTGCTCCTGGCGATCACATCCATCGTCTTCCTTGGAGCATTGTACGCGATTACGGGTAACAATCTCTCGATTCGTGAGCTTCCCGTGCCGATCAACGTCAGTCCAGTCGGCTAAGGTTGTGAATAGAAACCTTCGTACAGATGATTGCAGGATACTTACATCATCCTGGCCGGCCGATGGCCAACATGTACTTTGTTCTATATAGTTATAGTAAGTTCACTTCTATGTACTTATGAGACATTTGTCAACTGGCCTTGCTTTCAGACACTGTTTCACAAGCTACTTTACTGCTCCGTGACCTCAAGATCTGCCAGTGTAGGTCTTCCGGGAACACTGGAAATAGCAATTATTGATGTCTCCGAACAGATGCCAAGCTCCCTCCTCGAGCTTCTTTCACTGCGCAGATCATCGGTACTCTCCTTGGTGCCGTCTTGAACTACGGTGAGAGAGTGAAGCTCCCCTTTCCCGCAAACTCTTACCATTACTTCTAGTCCTAATGAACTCTATCATCGACAGTCAACGGGAGATCCTACTTTCCGTTCAAGGAACGAATATCTGGTCCGGCCAGCAACCCCAGCAATACAACTCTCAAGCGATTGCATGGGGAGGCCTTAGTCACGAGCTGTTCTCCGCCGGTATGAGGTACCAATGGGTGCCGTGGTCATATTTAGTTGGGCTTGCTGCGCCCGTGCCATTCTGGCTCGTCCACCGCTATTGGCCGAAGCTCCGTGCTGACTACATTTACACGCCTATTATCTGGTATGTGCTCGATTTCTACATGACAGACTGAGCTTATGTTCTTCATTTAGCACCTACATTGGCTGTCTCAGCTTGGGCACCAACTCCTTCTTCTCATCTTACTTCACAATCGCGTTCATTTCCCAGTGGTGGATCAGAACGCGCCACCCTCGCTGGTTCCAGAAATATAACTATCTCGTCGGTGCAGGTGTGTTCCTTCTCAGTATTCTTCTGAGTGTGTTCACTCATAAGTGATTTGGTAGCCCTCGACGGTGGCACTCAGATTATGATGTTCATCCTATCTTTTGCTGTCCAAGGTGCAGCGGGCACTGCTCATCTGTTTCCTGCATGGTGGGGTGCTAACCAGGGTGGAAATTACGACCGTTGTTTGTATCTTGAGTAGTTACGCACGTGTAAATGCTCGATTGTGGTCTAAACTATCTGTATTAGCGTCGTGCCCATCTATGTTATAGTCTGCGAGAACGTCGTTCAGTAATTTAGCCTTTGCCATGACCGTGGACTTGGAAATAGTAGTGAGAGTGTCCTCGAGTTGCGCCGCCAAGGAAAGGTCACAACCACAACTCGGATGCGCCTTCAGCACTGGAACCTCCGCCACTGGCAGAAGCACATTCCACCCTTCTGGACGCTGTTAATCACATCCGCGCTCTTGAGAGTTGGTCTCATCCTCTACAGCGAATGGCATGATGCCCACTCCGTCGTGAAGTATACCGACGTCGACTACCGCGTCTTCAATGATGCGGCGCGATTCCTTTTCCATCCAAGCAAGGACAATGTCGCTCGAGGCCCATTAACAAAAAAGTTTTCCTTGAATGTCGGAAAGTAAGTCATCTTTGTTCCCCTCGTGGTTCGTGTTGGTGACCAGTACGCTACGCCTCCTAGTCCATACAGTCGCGAGACATACCGTTACACACCTCTGCTGGCAGTCCTCTTGCTTCCAAACGAACTCATTCACGCGTCTTTTGGAAAGCATCTTTTTGCGGCTTGCGACCTCATCAATGGCGTGCTCATACATCGGCTACTTGTGACCTTTGTCCTTTCGGGGTCAACACGGGCACCAGTCGGGGATGACGCAAAATCACGACGTAAAAGCGAGGGTACAGAAAATGCACTCATTGCCGATGCAAATGGATGGGCCACCTTTCTCGCGGCAACCCACCTACTAAACCCACTCGTGTTCAGCATCTCCACTCGTGGATCCTCCGAATCCATCCTCTGCACCCTCGTCCTCCTCACGTTGTACTTTGCGCTTCATCACCAATGGGACGTGGCCGCCGTGATGCTGGGGATCAGCACTCATTGGAAAATCTATCCTGCCATCTACGGCGTGAGCTGTGTGACCGCCATCGCTGCGCAAACACGACCGACGTCCGGGTGGGGCTTCCCGTTTGCCAAATCACTTGTGTGCGCGCGGACGCTCCGTTTTGCGATCCTCAGTGCCGGCACGTTCTTCATCCTGGGCACATTCTGCTACACCATGTACGTCTCTCTCATCTTTCGTATCTTTGCCCCGAGACCCACCGCTCACTGCCGAGGGGGAACTGGAATCATTTCGCAGATGGGGATACCCGTTCTTGTACGAAGCGTATCTGTACCATACACACCGCCTCGATCATCGGCATAATTTTTCCCCGTACTTTTACCTGACGTACCTCACCTACCCCGGCCAATCCGGCCCGCTCGACGACCACGCTCAAATTTCTCTTTCGCTCGCTCGACGTTTCCTTCGCTCACCGCTCACGAGCCTTGTCCCACAGCTCTCCCTATCCCTCGGCACAGGCCTTTTGCTGGGTCGACGCACCCGAGATCTCCCGTTTACGTGGTTCGTGCAGACGTTTACCTTTGTGTTGTTCAACCGGGTGTGCACCTCGCAGTACTTTTTGTGGTACACGCTCTTCCTACCTATTCTGGCCCCTCGTGTACGGCTCTCGTGGTTGAGCGTCATCCTCTGGGCTGGCACACAGGCAATCTGGCTCGCCGAAGCGTACAAGCTCGAGTTCTTGGGAGAGGACGTGTTCTTTGGTCTTTGGCTGAGGAGCTTGCTCTACGTTGGTGGACATGCATGGGTACTAGAAAATGTCATGAAGAGTTATGTTATGGGGGCGATACCATGACTTTTGGAGGCCACACCGCCTCCAGTGTATTATTCGCGCTCACGCATCCTTGTCTGCTCTGGGAGTGATCTATCGCGGTACCAACCTGTTATTATATAGGAATCTAGGAGTTACATGCTCGTGTGGAAATAGTCCAGCGCAACGAAAGCATGGATTGGACGGAAGCAGTGCATGTCTCTGAAGGAAAGTGCGCAAGACGAGAACATGGGTAGGTAGCGTATCATTAATGTCACTCTCGACTCCCCCCCAACAGATTAACATTATATCTATCAAGTACATGAGGAAGACGTTCAGGAAAGCAGGAAGCGAGACATACGTATTGGGAAATCCACCGGAATCCTAAGAGGCTGTGTTAATAGCGGATAATGGTCGGCACTAAGACGCACCTTCGCCGTAACCCTGCCTCTGGACAACCGAACACATGAACAACTCAATCGGCCGGATGTCATTGAGCGGTACCTTTCCCTAACGTGCGTTCGCATTAACACCTACTTTACCCCATCAAAATGCGTGGGATGATACCAACCTTGCCGGTCGTCTGGTAAAGCCCAAGGTGATGTCTGAGTTCCTCCTCGCTGACAGCACCGAGTGCGTCAATCTTGTTGCCAAGAACAAGGAAGGGAACCTTGGCGAGTTCCTCGATGGAGAGCAACGCGTCAAGCTCGGCCTTTGATTCGGCGAAACGTTCGTAATCGGCGGAGTCGACCAAGAAGACGATACCGTCGACTTCGGGGAAGTAGTCACGCCAGAGGCGGCGTGCTATGTGGAGCATGTATTGCTCAGTACATAATGGCGGAAAGAACAGAAAATCAGACAGATTGGA
>JBBPUO010000085.1:53434-71163 GCA_038094755.1 Caloboletus firmus | reverse complement strand
GCACTGGAAGCTCTTGTACATCGGTGAACCTCGTGCCTGAGAAATGTTCGTCGATACAATCAGACAGTATGTCGTGAAGCGCTGACCAGATGAACATCGAAAGGATTCTTTTCAATGGCAACGAGGAACTCTGCCAGTATACCGATGCTCTGCAGCCAGTGGTCAGCACAGTGACGGTCGAGTGTCTGGTGCTAACCGTGTGAGGGGGAGGCAAGCTAGAGTGTCCCCCTGGCGTTGTAACTTCGATCATGACATTAAGTGAACCCTTCTCTGCGATACCAGGAGTAGCAATGACTTGTCCATACTGCTCTCCAAAGCCAGCTGCAACACTGTATCAGCAGTCTTCTACCTCCTATTAGGCTCGTCTACCTTACCACCCTCGTCAACCAACATAGCGAATCCGTTTTCGCCAAACATTTCCAGCAGCTCTGACGCCAAGGTTCCTGCGCCCTATAGAGTGTGTCAACATTAAATCAGACGCCCATTGGGTTCACCTCACATATGTTCCACTGCTCTCTTCGTCGAATCCAGAGGCAAGTGCCACCGTTCGGGTTGGTTGATAGCCATTTGCCAACATGGTCTCCATCGCCGACCTATTGTACTCGACAGCGTTGAGCGGGACAGCCACGAAGCAATCTTACAGTATGCCGATCAATCCACTCTTGTCGTCTGCGCTGCCGCGTCCCCAGATCAAGCTGCCTGTGAATGACATCTATATGAACGAGGACGTAGGGGACTCATTGATAACAAACCATCAAAATGACCAGAGAAAGGAGGATAAGTCCAAGCATCATACGTCGTGGGTTCCACGGGCACAACATCTGGAGAATGTGGTGAAACCGAGAGCGATGATGGTATCACTTGTCCAGACCTTGATGGGCAGCTAAGAGCAGGGGTTTCAGAGTAGTATCTGAACCCTGCCACACGAAAATCAGTCCATAGGTATTCACTTTAGTCAGTTCGAGGGTCGAATGACTAGTATGAAAAACGTCAATTTTGCAATTTTGATGACCCAGAACACGACATACACCAGGGGGAACGACCGTAAGAGATAATCATGGAACACGGCAAATTTCTCCCAGCGCGGGTCTACCCCTACGGGATCCATTTGATCGTAGGATTCAGTGCTTTCAAATTATCCACGCATGAGCTGTGTGTAGTACAACCTGCCAGTAGACTCACGGTATCTGAATTGCCCCAGAGAGCCAGTCAACTGCTTTCGATCGGAACGCCCCAGTCCCGTATATTCCGTTGAGTGTCTCCCACAATGCCCTGTTCTTCACTGGGATCAACTCAGGCGCCTGAGGACATAAACCATCGTTGGCTGTGTCGAGAGATTCGTTCTGAATGCAGTGCCAGAGCTGCTTGTGAGTGATTCTCGCGAAAAACGTGATCGCGAGGGCCGCTAGCGCTAGGAGGGTTGTCTTTACGACTCTCGAGGAGGCACGGGGCGTTGCCTGGTTCGATTTGAGCCCTGGAAGTTCTCCCGAGACTTTTCCCTGTGGTGCAGACATGAAGGGCAATGGTAACGATAAGCGATATCGTTTATCCGAAGGGCGGGTGGAATCCAGCAGATACGAGTGAACGTAGAACAATTATTCTAATATTTTCCGCGCCCCACCATTCTGATGGAAGTTCAAGTTGAGCTTTGTTTATACATAATGTGCTATACTTAGCGCTACTATCGGGGTGGCCCCAATTTGTTACATAGACTCGACTAGGGTCAGTCCAGTTAACTTGACTTTGCTCGAAGCCGTGTCCGGTGTCTACCCTGGATTCATTCTACCGATTGTATCAAGGCATCCAAAACACTGTTAGTCATGGTGTGTACCTAGAGCTTTGGCAGCCCGTACTGAGCGGTAACCTCAGTTCCAAGTGTTTCCGTTTGATTGCAGGCTTGCCCCAGTGATGGTTTCGGGATCCTCGCCGGCCGCGGGAGACAGCCCAGTTCCACCGATACTAGGATCAAACATGATCGCTGAGGTCCAAACGCGTCTTGACGACGAGATCGCTGCGTTAACCCTGGCGTTATCCAACCTCCGTACTCAGAGGAATGCGTTTTCGCCTATTTCTCGTCTTCCACCGGAGATTCTTGCGTCCATATTCATCCATTGCGCTCGCAGCCATCAACAACACCGATACCCAGGAGTCCGCGTACCTAACTGGGTCAAAGTTTCCCATGTCTGTCGCCATTGGCGAGATGTTGCATTGAACTGTTCGGCCCTCTGGTCATTCCTATTTGTGTCTTCGCAACACTGGACAGACGAGTTGCTTTCTAGATCAAGGACGGCACCGTTGAAAGTTCGCGTGGATTCCGAATATTCAAAGCAGTCAAGGGAGTTGAACCTTTTGAGAAAGGTAGCACTGCAAGCAGACCGTATTCAGGATCTCTGCCTATGGCTTACACGCAAGGAAGCTGAGCGTATTTTGTCCTGGTTTTCATCACCTGCTCCCCGCTTGCAAAGCTTGCGGATCTCGGTGGAGAGGTCCAACTACCTCGGCGAACCCGCTCTGGTCTCAGAAGCCCTCTTTGATGGGGATACTCCAGCCCTCCGCAAACTAGAGCTGATGAACTACACGTTACCACTGACATCTCCAACACTTCGTGGTCTAACATTCCTCAGGTTGCGCGATCTTGGTGCTTCCTTTCAGCCGGCACTTGCAGAGCTAAAAGTCGCACTCAGTCGCATGCAGAACCTCGCACATCTGCATCTGGAGAATGCTCTCCCTAGTGCTCGCACCAATTCTACTGGCCAGTCTTTCGAGGACTCCGAGAAGCTCGGTTTCCCTCAGCTCTCCCGTCTTTCAATCGTTGCACCTTTTTCGACGGTAGTCCTACTTCTGTCTTGTTTTGACCTTCCGATGCACACAGAAGTCAGATTACGATGCTGTTTCGAAGCCGGTGCTGAGGATTACACCCCAATCTACCCTCTTCTCACAAAACGATTTATCGCAACCAAGTACCAGGGATTCGCCATCGTTCCCATCATCCGTACTTTCTTCATTGAAACTGCATCAGCGACAGTAGGCTTCATTTTCAGCACGGCGGAACGTGATTCTGGTCGTCGCGCGTTCTCGGCGTCCACAACGTCTTATGACCTGGGTCGGCTATGCGAGGATTGGGACTGCAACATTCCACTCAAGGTTGACGTTGTCCTACGGACGTCATTGTCAAAGGATCGCGAGGACCTCGCAGCAGGCATTTGTGGCAGCGTGCCCCTGGCCACCCTTCAAAGTGCCCATTTTAGCTTTGATATGGGGGCCACCCTCTCATCATTCTTTTGGATAAAGACTTTTGGGCACCTTCAGGAGTTGCGGCACATCAGGCTATCCGAAGTCAACTTACAGGGTTTAGTCCAAGTGCTTTCCCTTGCCCCTCACCATCGTCCGAAGAACAGGAGTGGACACTTGGAATCGAGTTCAGGTCAAATATTGGTATTTGCACCTGCCTTGGAGGAGTTAGAGCTCTACCGCGTGTATTTTTCCAAAGAATGCTACGGTCGGTCCGAGGGCAATTCCAACGACTGTTCGTGTAGTGCACCATGTCTCTATGACGCTCTCTCCAATCGCCAAGCGGAAGGTCATGGTCTTCAGCGGCTCGTCCTCGCAAAATGTATGTATGTTCATGATTGCGATGTAGGGGGTTTGAGTGAGTGGGTAAGCGACGTTAATTGGGATGGGGTCACAAGAACGGTCTCGGACTCGGAGAGCGAAGAAAACGAAGGTGATGAAGAAGATGAAGGCGACGAAGAAGACGCAGGACCTCTCGCTCACCTTGGAATCATACATTTACATGGTTTCGGCCGTAGTTCGTGATCTACGCATGGCTATCTTGTACTGTACCATTTTTCATAGAACGATCATCGGGTCTGTATATATAATGCTTCAGTGAATGATGATGGCGTGACTAGAAGTCGTCCATAATATCGTCTGTATTCTGCTATTCTGCTCGCCAATGTACATACACATTTGACTTTCAACTCTTTCAAAGCTCGAAATTCCTCATTGACGACGGCGTACTGCTAATATCGCACGGACTGGGATCACACTGCAGCGTCTGGTGACGATGGTCTGTTGGGAGTCGACAATTTCCGTACTCCTGAAAGCATTTCGATAGCGA
Organism: Caloboletus firmus; assembly: GCA_038094755.1. Classification (NCBI taxonomy): domain Eukaryota; kingdom Fungi; phylum Basidiomycota; class Agaricomycetes; order Boletales; family Boletaceae; genus Caloboletus; species Caloboletus firmus. The sequence goes on along the minus strand of JBBPUO010000085.1, from coordinate 67,043 downwards.
GCATGCAATTAACCAACTAAGTATCATACATCAACCTTCCTGCTTGCCAACTCCTCTAACGAGGGCCGTTTGGGAGCGATTATTCCGCTGCGACCGGAACTAGCATACAAAATCTCGGCTTCACCAAGGACGCCCGGGGTGTAGTCCACCACAGGACCAAGCTTGTAAATGTTACCCTGGGAATCGAAGGTCGACGAAGGGAGTTGGAGAAGGTCAGACGGGGTCCTCGTCAGGTATAACCGATGCAAGGCATCCTCAGCAGCCTGTCCCGGATCTCATTTATCAGTGTTGAATCTAACAAAGGCTGATCACATACCCTGTACTCAGCCATTTTGAGCGAACTACCAAAGCCTTCGCCGAGTTTGTCTGCCCCAGAGTATATCCCAACAACGAATATCGGGGAGTTTGAAAATCGGCCTGTTTCTTTCAGAAGTCTGAGAGAACTAAGTATGTGGTAGAACACCCAGGATGAGAACATGGTTTCACCGTGACTTTGGTCGATCTCTACCAAATTTTGCGACAGTCTCCATAAGAGCACGTTTTGGGTCTCGGAATTTTAACATAGCCCGCAAATCGACTTGGCGATTTAGGAAGAAGGAATGGACGAATTTGCGAGCTGTCGAGAGCGACCTCTCCTGGTACACCAATGCTGTCAATGCTCGCGGTATTGACGCGAGCGCATCGGAATGCAAAAGTGGAGGCGACGTAGGCGTTGATGGCTGGGAACAGGAGGTTAGTGTGGTCAAGTTGGGACACAGACGATGAGTGAACCTGTCTATGCCAGCGCAGTAAAGGGGTAGCACCCATCTCCTGAGCGACGCCGGCGCAGGTCAGAGGACCCACATGAGCACTGACTGCAGCCTTGAGGACACGGGTTGGGAGATGGGGGTACGACGCGTGGAGGTATTCAGAGGCGAAGAGGCCCATGAGAGAGTTACCCAGTGCTGCGAGCTCTGCATTCGTTGGAGGAGCTGGACTGGAGGGGTAGTACTTGGAATGGAGATTCACGAAAGACTTGTGGGTGCAGGCACGTCGAATGGTGTCAGGAGAGTCTACTGTTGAACCTAGGCCGATACGATGCGAAAATGCGGTCAAAGCGGATGGGGGAGGCGGTTGTAGTGCAGCCCAGGACTGTGGATCGAATACGGGTTTGCCAGCCCGCCTGACGATGGCCTCTGTCGGAGGAAAATGGTTCAAATAGGCCGCAGAAATGGCAATCTTGGAGGCGGTCGAGTAGAGCCTGTTTGAAACATGACCCATTGGCAAACGAGTAAATAAGAACCCCGTCAAATCCAGAAAAATGGGCGGTCGAAGACAGTCGGCAATGTCCGAGCTCGGTATTGACAGAGCCAGCCTGGTGACGGGCACAACTTGAACACGCACACATCGCCCATGGCGGTCCTCTCACTCCCGTTGACGTTCACGAACTCCTTCTGGACCCAGGACTACCGCATCGGCCTCGAAGTCCTCTACAGCAAACTCGAGCAGGTATGCCACCTCATCCCCTCCTTGCTCACATTTTATCCACTCGCCCTAGGGGGTTGCCGAGAACGACGAGATTGTCGCATTCATCCGAGTACGCATATCCCCTACTCCATGTGAACCCATCCTCACCTATGCTCAGGCACGTGTAAATGCAGAGAATCAGCTCGCGACAGCCTTGCTCAGCCCGTCCATTAGCTCTCAAAGTATGTCCTCATTTTCTCTGCCGAATTTGGTCCGCATATCTGTTTTCGAAAGCTGGTTTCGACAGAGATGACGGAGCTTCTCTACTCGTGACGTTCCGCGGCCTTCAAACAGAGTCAATGGCCCAAGGTCAGATCCACAGAGATATTGCCAAGGACCTTCAGACACTAGTCGTCGAGCCATTCAATGTCTGGGCTCAAAGTTACAAGGTACTCATGTTCATGCATGCCTGGACGTCCTTTAATTTTTTTCCAACCAGGAGCGACTCTCCTCGAGTAAAGCGACCGCCTTGAATAACTGGTTGCGCTACTATGAGGATGCCCAGAAGGAGGTCTGTCTCCCTCCTCCTAACCCTCACTTACCTAGCTTCAGCTTTCTATATATAGGTCATCAAGTTGAAGAACGCATACCTAGCAAAGACACGTCGAGCAGACGAAGCTGAGGACGAGTATGGGTAACCCTTGACCATCCCATGTCTGCTAACCCATCAACAGTGCCAAATTTGCACCCAATAATGATTTGGGTGACCACTACACGACCTCGCCAAGGCTCGCGCCGCGTGACGCCCGTATGCCCCAGCGCTCTGCTACTGTTTCCGAGCGCATTGCGCAGCGATTCAAGGAAATTCAGCGTAAGGCCACTGCATCCGATGCAGCACATGAAGCTGCCGAGGAAAAGGAAGAGGAGTCGCCAAAACTCGACAAGGGCAAGGGCAAAGCCGTTGAACCACCTTCGCCTATCCTTGCGTCGTCCCCTCCTCCCATGTCGCCACCCTTGCCCCCTTCGAAAGCGGAGGTTACCTCATCCACGGCACCGCCTCTTCCGACTCTAATCCTTTTGGCTGGCTTGTCTTTATCACCATCAGCAATATCTAGCCTGCTCATACGCGCTGCCGCCGAGCTGCCTCTCAGACCCGTCCGTTTCCCACTTATCGGGGAATATCCCGACTGTTTCTCGGGCTCGGAGTTTGTTGAATGGTTGAACAAGAAAGTACCTGGCTTTGGTGGTAATATCGACTTAGCGGAGGAAGGTGCAAGGGACCTCACAGAAAGAGATGGTCTCCTCCGTCGGGTTGGCGAGTTTGGAAACCAGTTTGAACATGCTGATGATGCATACTACCAATTCCGACCCAAAGTTAGTTGTTACGTTGGTGTTTTGCGATCCTCATTACACCACACAACAGGCATTTGACCTTGAAGGCAAACTATCCGAGGTTTCAGCCACTCCGGCAAAGAGAAACCAGATTGCCGATAATCTGTTGAAGCGTTCCGGGGATCTGGTCAATGTCGTAACAAAAGCCCTCAATGCTAACTCTCAGAACGAGCCCGTACACGTTAGGCTTCGTCACGAGGCTGATGAGGGTGATAAACTGTATCGTATTGCTGTGAGGAAACTTGATAGACAACGACTCGGGTTGGAGGAGAGAATCGAGGAGATGCTCAAGACACTCCAGAAGTGGGAATTGGAACGCCTTGCAGCAGTCAAGACCGGTTTGTAACCCCTTTACTTCCCCTTTCTGATATTCGTGTTAAACACATGTGCTCTGCCCGCAGTCCTGCTTCAATATCAAGGAACCCTGGCTAATCTACCGAAGGCGTTCGAGCCGACTCTAGAGAAATCGGCAACGCTCGTTGCATCATACCAGCCGGACTCGGATTTGACTGCTCTCATGGAGCGTTACCGCACAGGTCCCTTCCGCCCCGTACCCCAGATATACGAGTCCGTTGCCCACGACGAGTCCGATGTTGTGTTTGGCATTGACCTCCGCAAGTGGGCAGAAGGTGGCTGGAGCGCTCTCACTTCTGGCGAGGAAAAGAAGGAAACCATTCCTCCTGTTCTCACTGCGCTGCTGGATGGCCTCACGGAGTCTTACACGAGACTGCCTAACGATGCCGGTAAGCTCTCAAGACAACTAGATATCACTGTAGTCTGATCTATCATTTGCAGAAAAACGCAAAGCTTGGATTTATGAAGTGCCTCTTCCGGCTCTTCACCATCTCAGAGAAGCTCTCAACGCAGTTCCACCTGGACAGCCATTTTCCTCTGAGATGCTTGCCAAGTATAATGCGCCTGTTCTTGCTGGCTGTGTGAAATTATGGGCTTTGGAACTCGATCCTCCACTAGCATTGTGGGAAGGTTGGGACGACATAAGGAAATTATATCCGACAGTGGGCTCGGCGGCCAAGACGGACGGAGAGCCCTCTGAGGAACAACGCTTGCAAGATCTGCAAACAGCCCTTCAACGGCTCCCTAAAGTCCACCTTTATGTCCTAAATGCCCTTGTGACGCATCTTCGTACCTTGATAGTATCCACCGTTGCTGAAGAACCAGCTGATATCTACATGACAAAACTTGCATTGTCAATTGGCCGCAGTAAGCACTTCTCGTGAAACTATTTGTCTATGGCTAAGCTGTTACGCTATCTAGCGATCATTCGGCCCAAGGTTGAGACCGAGCTATCCATCCAAGATCGACACCCTACGTGTAAGTGGCTCGTTCCGTCGATCCCGTTTAGTGCTAAAATTATCCAAGTATTGTTCCTCGACCTACTGAAGCGTTACGACAATATCTTACCCCCCACGATTGCCAAAAAAAACCGCGAGTCAGAACGTCGTGTACCACTTAGAAAACGTACTGCGCCAGTCGATATGCGGATGAGCCGTGGCAGGATTTCGGTAGGCGCCCCAACCAGAGAGCTCCTTGCCGCTAAGCAAGCCGCTCAAAAGCTTGCTTTCTCGCAACCTCAGAGCGACGCAGTTGCGTCAGCCTCGCCACCTACGACGAAAATCGAAGAACCCGTAATCATTTCTGCTGAACCAGAATCGATCGAAGCTCTTGCACCAGAACGTCACATGCCTGGACCTACAACCGAAGAGGATGACGCTATTCCTCATCGTCCTGCCTTCAAGGAACCCCCTCCCGAGACGGATGACATGCCACCTCGTCCTGCCTTTAGAGCCCCACCTCCCGAAGTCGATGACGCACCGCCTGCGCGGCCCACGTTTGTGTCGCCACCTACATCACCTCCAATTGTGGAAGAAAAACCCGCGTATTCTCCTGCAGCTGTGGTGACGCCCCCTACGCCGCAGAATCCCATCAAATCACTCAGGCGTAATTCAGCCCTCCGTTCCGGAAGTGAATCTCCGGTTCAAGCTCGTAGTCCTTCGCCGTCGGTTACTGCCAGCGGTGAATCTGCTTTAGAAGATCAGCCCTTGACGAATGTCAGGTCGGGATTGACGAGACATACGTCAGGACAGGGAGCGGTTCGTGGCCCCCGCTTATCGAGACCTCCGAGGGGTCAGCAGGGTAGTGTGAGTGGTATGATTGCTAATTTCAACAACCGCGCAGCTGCGGCGTCACCTCCGCCGTCTGCGGGTTACAAGAGGCTGTCTGGAGGAACATCCCGTCTTTCCGGAAGCGGAGGGGCGGATTCGAAGAAGGGTATTGGGCGTACTCCAGGTGGGTTATCTCGAAGAACTATGGCGAGCGACGCTGAAGATGAGGTGGTGGATAAGTAGTGACTAAAGATTAGTTCCGTTGAGGATGTTGCTTCCTTCGAATTTTATTACTTATGCACGTGTCCCATGTACTGCTCTGTACGATATCGTGACATGACAGTCGAGATTTACTGTGTAAACTATTTTGTGGTCGAAATACTAGCTATTGAAGAATGACGGGATGCAATGACACTCAAGCAAACACTCAATTCCAAATTGTCCATGGAGATGGTTACACGAAGCATACTGTAAATTATAAAGACGACGTACAATGATACAAAGCAGAGATACATGCAAAAATGAAGGGGTATGGCTATTTCTAGACTTCCTGCGAGGCACCATCCTTCTTCCCCTTGTTGGATTTCGATGGCAGCAGTTCTGGGTTAATAAACGGCACGACACCACCCTGACTTATGATGACATCCCCCAGAAGTTTGTTCAATCTGGAATGGTCATTAGAAAATATGCTTGCTCAATTTTGTGAGATACCGTACTCTTCGTCATTTCGGATGGCGAGTTGAAGGTGCCGAGGGACAATACGTTGTTTCTGACCGAGTGAGCTGTGCATGTCTGGCATCCAACGAAAGGCAATACCTTGTTATCACGGGCAGCATTGCCTGCTAACTCAAGAATCTCGGCTGCCAAGTACTCGAGCACAGCAGCAAGGTATACTGGGCGCTTATGAGGGTTGGATTCACTGAAACCGTCTTGTTGAACATACCAGGCGCTCCTGCTCCAACACGCTGAGCGTAATTGCCCTTCTTCAACAATCTGTGGATACGACCGACAGGAAATTGCAAGCCGGCTTTGGACGAGCGGGACTGAGACTTTGCATCGCCACCAGTCTTGCCAGAAGACGACTTTCCACTAAGTATTGCATGAGTGTGAGCATGTCCTGTGCAGGATTAGGGCGAACTCACGCCTTTCCTTTTCCTGACTATTTTCACGCAGGTCAATTTGGCACAGCAAATAGATGTGGCTAAGCTTACCATTGTTCAATAGTGCAAAGTGGTCAGAAATAATGAGGGTAAGAGTGAGAGAGGAGCAATCATCCTGCCAGCGTTGACGCGACTGCTATTTATTAAGTGTTTAGGGCGGAGTTCTAAAAAAATAATCAACGCGTTTTGCACGTGACTGACGCGATGAGTGTTTCCACGAAAGGCAATTAGCCATGTGGGGAGACTTGGTTGGACTTGGCGGGCCAACTTGCTGTTCGCCCTCATCTTGCAAACATTTGGCCTTGCGGTCCGCACGAGGAAAACTTTCCTGCAAACCTTCGCGTGTTCAACTCCACTTTCCTCCGATTTAAACTTTTTGTTCTTTCTCTCTTTTTATTCCTCTCTAGAGCCAGCGGCAGTTCATCTGCCCATTCATGTCTACGGCCTCACCCGCAGGGCCTCCCGCAGGAGTATTGCCCACCCCGACATATACCCCGCCGTTGTCCCCGACGCATGACCAGGTTCGTGCATTGCCATCAGTGCAGCCAGAATCCGTCAATGCATCACTTACCAGGGTACACCCGTTTAGGTAGTCGTTTTATACGTTGTATGTAAAGCAAGCGAGTGCATATTGAACTCAATTGACGTTTGACCGGCGCTTCAGACAGTCGTATATGCTGTCGTCATCTTCGGAATGTGGAATATTCCCGGTGCTCGGACGCTGATCAATCCGTTGAAGCTATTCACCATCGGTTGGCATGAGCTCTGCCATATAATCGCAGTGCGTTGTTTGTCATAATACCCGTCGCGAATCGCCCTCATCTTGTACTTGCATCGATCCCATTCACCAGGCAATCTTAACTGGCGGAACGATATTATCTGTCACCATCGATCCATATCTGGGCGGAGCAACGCTCGTAGAAGGTGGTAAACCAATGATAATATTACCCGCCGGGTATTTGGGTTCTACCATCTTCGGTGGTGTATTCATGTTAGGTGGTTTTGATACCTTGGTCGCCAAAATACTCAGCTTCGTGCTCGGCCTTGGGTTGGTCACCCCACTCGTCCTCGTTCGCGATAAACTGTAAGTAAGCGGCATTACTTTTGACCCACTTGGTCATCTTACCAGCTGAAGGACTATACTGCTCACACTTCTCTACGAGGGTCTTCTAGTCGGTTTCTGGTTCGTTGGCCACGCGTAGGTTATTTTCAGCCGCACCTCCCGCGTATTTCTCATCCTTCCATAGCCAAGCACTAAGGTGGTATTGTTTATTCGTTGGCGTCATGAAGTCAGTGTCTTCCGCTCTCATTCGTTGTTGTTCTGATGTCCTTTCGTAGCGTTTTCTTCGTTGTTTGTAGGTAGAGTCTCTATCGTTACGGCTTCGCATATGATTTCTTCGCAGGGGACATTGCAGACGATAAATTCTTTCGCAAGGTCAATGATTCCGATTGCACACAGTTTAACATCATGTTCCCCCGTATCTCTGCCCACTGTAAGAGTGCTCATTCGTGGGTGCTTGACCATCTCACTGAGTATGGTAGTTTGGGCATGTGTGTGGTTGATTTTTGAAGTCGGAGCCTGCATATCATTCCTATTCATCGGTTTAGCCTCGTTCAAGGTGAGCCCGAGTCTCAGAATCACTAATATGCATAATTTTGATTGTCGTGTAGCTCACTACTGGTCAGATGGACACGCAAGCAGGTAAGCAAAGGAAATCCATAGCGTACTGCAACTCATGCCCCCCTTAGCCAACTTTCTTCCCACATGACATACGATTCATATGGGAAGACACGACAAACGACTTAGCCCGAATTTGACCGAAACCATCATACCTTTCGTCCATACGGCATCCTTCATTGACTACTCAATCCAAGAAACACGATTGCAGATGTATCTTTGCCCTCCACTCACGTATCTATATCACGCTTGCATTGAAAAGTGACTCTTTTGCTGTCGCCCTAGGACGGTCAAGTAAATTAATGAACTACCTATTGGCCGTGTCAAGCATATGAATGTTGACATACGTTGCACTATCAATTTTGGGACCTAGTTGTGATTTCCGATGCAAAGCACGAATAACAGGATACAATAAGTGAAGATGTGGTGTAGTGTTTGGGGGTGTAGCATAAATAGGAATTGAACGAGGCGAACGAGCGGTACAGACATGCAGAATGAGACAGCGAGGTGTTAGTACGTGCAATGATATCATTTACGAGCCGCTCGCCGTATGAGTCCAGCAATGACAAGCATGCCCATAGCAGCTATTCCTCCAGCAAGTGCCATTCCGACGTATCCTTCTACAATCAAACGATCAATAAAGACTAAAACAGCCAAAGTGGGCAGCACAAACCTTTCGTGACGGCCTGATCGATAAGAGATGCTAAACTTTGAGCCTGGAGGTTGGCCGGCTCCTTCTCCAGCAAGAGATCTGCAATTGACAGTGAGGGGTCCACCAAGCGCCAACACTCATAACCAAGGACACCAACCATTAAAACTCTTCGCATCTGAATAGTTACCCATCTTGTAATACCCGAGTGCAAGATAATACAGACACTCTCTACGTCGTGTAGGCTCTGTGCGGTATATGTCTTGGTGGGCGAGGCGACGCATCAGCGGTAGTGTTCCAGCAGTAGTAGAGAAAAACATACCTTGCAGTATCCGGACGCCTTCCACCTGGTGCTCGCGAACTGGGCTTTTCACTAAACCCCAGGCGTAGTTAAACTTTGTCTGAACGGTGACATGGGATTGAGCGAGTTCTTTCTGGTATTGCAGTCGCAGCACCTGGATAGGTCTCAGCCAAGGGGTCATGAAAGGATATCAGATAGACACACCTCAAGTTCGTCATAAGACAAGGAGACTTGGGCGTCGGCGGCATATGGAAGGTCAGTAGGCATGGTCGAGCGGAATGAAAGAAGTTGGACTGCGGCGAGACTCGAGCTAGTGCTTGGTGCACGGGGTCTCGCTGCTGACGTCAGCAGTTCCTAACCACTGCTCGCGCGGAGTTTCGGTCGTTTACCACAAACCACATTCCAGGTTGAACGAGCGCAAGACTGAAAAATACACAAATGGCAGACTCAGCCGGTAAGTCGAAATTTTATAAAACCCCATCCAGCTGTTTTCACAGGTAGCCATAAACGCCGATTCGTACTCAATGAGAGGCGATAGAGGTACTTGGCTTTCTCCCCGCGTTTACTCGCCTTTTCATTTCTCGCAGCCAACAATGAGCTCATGGTGCATCATAGCATCTGTGCACTGTAGTTCTTTCCCCCTTTTTTTTTTGTCAGCTAGCCCTTCCCGTGGATGTCGCTCGCACCGCCAATCTGCTGTATTCAGCAGCAACGCACGTTACTCACGCAAACTACTTTCCCTTCTTTTAATTTAGACCGCACGTACCGCGAGGATCGCGAACGTCGGAGGCACAACGATGGACATCACAGAGACCGTGACTTTAGAGATAGGGATCGGGATGGGCACAGAGACCGGGAAAGGGACAGAGACCGGTACCGCCGAGACGACAGGCGTGGGACGCCCCGTGACCATGGTGGACGCACAAGAGATCATGAGGATTACAGACGTCCTCATGATGAAGATCGACGCCGTGATCATCGACGTGATGACGACCATGGTCCCCGTCGAGGTCGTGGTGAAGACACCGGTTCGCCTCAACGCCGTGGTGGCCGAGCAAGGGGAAGAGATGGACTTGGCACTCCCGAAAGAAGGTCCCCAACACCTGAAGGTGCCGTTCCGTTGTCTCAACGAAAACGAAAAGCATCAGGGTGGAATGTTCATGCTCCCGGATATGAACAATATTCAGCCATGCAGGCGAAGCAAACAGGCGAGTCTTTGTATCCGCAGGCGATGTGACCAAATTCTCACAATCTCGATACGCAGGGCTTTTCAACTTGCCAGGCGCTAATCGTACCCAGGTCCCGCCCATCCTCGGTATCGCTGGCCTTCCACCCCCGATTCCTGTACAGACATTTGGCATGGGAATCGGCAGCAACCCCAACCTATCAAGGCAATCTCGTCGGTTATACATTGGCAGCATTACTTCGGACGTGAACGAACAGAACTTGGCCGATTTCTTCAATTCCAAGATGATCGATATGGGTATTGGTACAGGTGGCCCTGGAAACCCTGTCCTTGCTGTCCAATGCAACTATGAAAAGAACTACGCCTTTATCGAAGTATGGTTCAATTTTTCTTATTTTGTCATGTACTGACGTCAATTTTAGTTCCGCAGTTCTGAAGACGCTACAGCAGCCATGGCGTTTGACGGTATTATCTTCATTAACGGCCCCCTTAAAATTCGTCGACCCAAGGACTATGGTGGTATTGAGATGACTGCACCCAGCATTCACGTCCCAGGGGTCGTGTCCACCAACGTGCCAGATTCGATCAACAAAGTATTTGTTGGTGGACTCCCAACTTACCTAAATGAGGAGCAGGTACAGGAGTTGCTGAAGAGCTTCGGAGAGCTTAAAGCCTTCAACCTCGTCCGGGAAAATGGCAATGGACCTTCGAAAGTCAGCACGTTTGCTTCAGTAATTGTTACAATGTCTCACTGTTTTCTTCAGGGATTCGCATTCTTCGAATATGTCGATGCCACTGTTACTGACGTCGCTATTCAAAGCTTAAACGGCATGGAGCTTGGAGACCGTTACTTGGTGGTTCAAAGGGCGTCTGTTGGTGCGAAGCCTGGAGTGCCGAACCTGCCCTATGACCAATTCCCAGAAATCCCTCGACCAATTATGCCGGCTGGCGAAAACAACACTGTGAACGCACGGATTCTCCTCATGCTGAACATGGTTACCTCGGACGATCTCGTCGACGACCAAGAATATGGTGATATCTACGAAGATGTTAAAGAAGAGTGTTCCAGATATGGACCAGTTGAGGATCTCCGCATTCCTCGACCTGTCAAAAAGGACAAGTCCAAATGGGCTCCTGGGGAACCGGGCCAGCAGTCCGCCATCGATGCACAGCGTGCGGACGAGGCTGCCGGAGTTGGAAGGGTGTACGTGAAGTTTGTTGATGCCTCATCTGCGCAAGCTGGTCTCAAGGCTCTAGCGGGACGGTCGTTCGCTGGCCGTTCTATTATTGCGACTGTCCTTAACGAGGACAGCCAGACTACCCCTCCTCTCAACATTATCTTTGCTCCTCAGCCAGATGCACCTCCTCCCCTTCCCGAGTCGTAAGCTGTATTGCACACAGGTCATAGTTGTTTGTGTAATGTCGACAATAACTATATCTCGTTCCGTGTATGTAGTCACCATGCTCGTTACTTTCTTGCTCCCACCGCGACATTTCATACCTTCATGAAGCGAGACTGAACTGCCCTTCACCTGCAAGATTGCAGGCAATTCCCGTAGCCATGTCTAGGACATCTGTTAAAGCTGATAGATGACAGTCATGGCAAATTGAAAATGAGACACTTTCAATAAAGCTCTATACAGCTTCAAGTCCCCGCTCACATACGGGCGCTTTGTGGGGATGACAGGAACGACATCTTCCCACTAAGCCTGATTTACGACCAATGAACAAAATTTTTGGCATTTGTGTGCCTCATCTACGGCGTAGCATGCATTTCGCCGTATCTCCCCAAATGGAGTTGTTTCCTCTACAGAATGAACACCAGGGATCTTAATTCCACATGAAGTATGCACATGCCAAGTATGACCAAAAAAACCAAGTTATCACCGGAAGGAATTGCGGTTCGATGCAAAGGGCAAGAACCTAATCCCAACATTGACTTTCATATCGGCGTTTGACGACCGCGCTGACGGTCTACCCGTCTTTGGTCGATCTGGCAAGGGGAGTGTATGTGAACTCGGTAAGAGCTGTGGGGCAGACACTGTAATGACATGGCTCGTACCCACGCCCGCTTGCAGTCTCTGTAGGCCTGAAAGTATTCCATGCATTTGTCTCGGTTGTAACCATTCTGGTCCATACAGGCAAGAGACGCTTTAGACGCGTCCTCGCATGGACTATGAGCATCTTCAGTTTCTTCGTCTTCGGACAACATCGTGAAGACATACTCGGTGTATTCCGTGTACGATTTCCGAGCCTGGAGTCCAGGTATTGGGTGAGAACGATCAGCAGAGGGGTAAAGCTGATTGGCACACAGTGAACTTGTTGTAGTAATCCTTTGGCTTCACACTTTGCTGTGGTGGCGGTAATGGGGTCTCCGAAGACATATCAATCAATGGACTTGTTGACCGTAAAGCAGACCCAGGTTGAAGCTGACTGGACTCTTATGTCTCACGCCACCAGGCCTGATATCACACATATTGGCAAGTGCAGAAACGGTTGAACGTTGACGAGCGATGGGCTACAACGTCTACAAATTGAATGGCGCAGTAAATCACAAGAAAAATGTCCGCCTTGTAGTTTCCAACTCGGGCTTAACGGGAAGGGTCAGTACTGGTCCGGGTGCAATGCAAATCACAGACCTTCCATTGCCATAGGAAATCATTGTCCTTCGGCGGGTTTCGGGTGCACGGTGCATCTAACTTGGTTTCACCGTTATCTGTAGCACCTTCCGACGGAAACTCGTGGACAGGTTCCTCGGCCTCCTTGGTACCCACTGAAATTTCCAGAGGTGACGGCGCAGCTCCAAAGTTCTGGACAGCCGGTAATCCCTTCTTTATCCATCTCAACTTTAGTGTAAAGCGGGGACCTATCTCCTGCAGAGCAACCTTCTCCGGAGATCGGAACGCGTATCTCATATCGACCATCAGTTCAACGCATTACGCAGTTTGATATGGCTCACCTGTGTCTTCGGAAGAATAAGAAATCACGCTGGTTATGCAGAGTTACAACCTGGCGACCCTGGAACTCAGGAAGAGGAGGGAACAGTGTCTGAAACATTCGTCCAATGGCATGCCCAAGGCTGGTGGAAAAGTTGTTCAAAACTAGCTCGGGGTCATGTGGTGTTGCTCGTGCGTGTCCCTCGTAGGAGTTAGCCTTTCACAAGGGCGAGTCGGAATCAACCTACATATATTTGTTTCGTGAGTTCTATCGACGTAAGCTTGAAATAAGCGACGGGTCCGTTTGGGAGGTAGACGAGTGTGATGGCATCTAGTTGATCGTCAGAAGATATGGGACGCACACTCAGGATGACACACACTCGGCTTCTTCGTGTCCTCATTCACAACAAGTAAGTGTTTGTACCCTCGCCCAGCTGCCCACCCGGCTATGCGGCCGATCTCGAATCCCTTGCCCTTCTTCCTGCGAATGTACTCCGCCCCAGGAAAGACACCAACCAATTCATCGCAAAAGTCATATGTTGACTTTGAAGCTTTCGGTGAGGTGGTGATAAGTACTTTGGGTGGCACAGTCGGATCATCTTCAAAATTGAAATAGCGCGAGAACGGGTCGGAGGCGATGTCGCTATTCAATTCGTCGAGTTGTATGGAGGATGCGCCGTCGGGTCTTTTCGATGACGGTAGTATTGCGGGGTCATTCTCGCGAGAGTTGTCGAGCAT